>CM039680.1:214031536-214190448 GCA_022537955.1 Schmidtea mediterranea
AATAAATGTTCATTTTTTGGTTGAATTGAATAATAAAAAGTGGACATTGCCGAAACTTCCGGGAAGTAATATAGTTCTGGAGATTGTGGAGCAATGCTCACGCACCGCATTTGTGTGATGAATGGTTACCATAAAAAGTTCCTTTAATTAATTTTATGGTTTTTATTCCGTATTTTGTGTTATGTTTCGAGTTGAAATATAGTTTTAAATAATATTCCTTAAATAATTAAAAAAAATACAAAAACTAAGTAAAACAATGAAAAATTCATAAGAATAAACAAAAAGTGACACAATAAAAAAATCCATAAAAATACAAAGACTATTTCACAAAGACTATTATAAAAATATTTGAAATTATTGTTTTAATAAGGCTTTTTTAGCTTTAGTTGGTCTTCATCTTGGTAGTTTACTTCCAATAGAAGTATTCTTAGCTACTGCCGGTACTTTGCAATATTTAAGTCTGATTGAAATGCCGACAACATGCTTGCAAATAAATTTTTTTAAAAATGCTGGCCAATTGCACTGACTGTCGGCCCAATTGGCTTTATCGTTTGGTAAATTATTGCGCCAGACAGTAAAAGCTCGCTTCGTAAATTGATCGAATGTTGTCCAGCGCATTTTTTCAACTTTGTCAATGTCTTCTTGAGTTATAGTTGCGTCACTAGCTGAAACATAGTAGTTTGTCGACTGTTCTTGGGGCACCGAAAGAATTGCTTTGCTTTCTTTAGCCCATTGATAAGACTGTGTCCATAATGCTGTGTCGATTGATTGTTTTGTAATAAACTCCTTCAGACTTCGAGGATATGCTAGTGACCACTTTTTAACAATATCTAAAGCTTGTTTGCTAAATCTAGATAATGGCGTGCGCTCTTTAATAGTTTCTTCGTCTTTAAGAACTCGATTATTTGACTCTAGATTATTGTTAGTACTTGGCGTGAAGGGCATGTATCCTTCATACCAAGTATTGTGTGTCGTAAGCCACATCATATTCATATAGTCTAAAAACTCAGTCGCTTTTTTTTGTCTCCACTTTTTAACAAATAGAGAACTTGCTTTTTCAAAAATGACTTGGCTTTGTGACAATTGAAGTTGATCTACATCTTCAATTAATTCGTTTTGATCTTTTTTAGCTACTAAAGACTCGATTTTTTTGACACAATTTCTACGCATATGTGCCCAACACATCACAATTTCATTTTTATTAAAAACTTGTGAATAAGCTTTACGTATAGCGTTAGAAGCATCAGAAATCAATACACGAGGATTGAATAATGATGCATTTATTTTTTTCAAGCCAATATTGATACTTGAAAAAATAAAATTAAAATCAGCAGTTTTCTCATTGGTACATATAACTAGGCCAAACAAATGAAAATGCCTATCTAAATCGGTTGTACCAATGATAAAAATTGGATAGCCCTGCCAAACCAGTTTATAAGTTGCATCAGCATTTAAAATTGTTGATGCTGAGGCTAGCTTAAGTAATCTTATTGTACTTATAAAAAATCTAAATTTAGAGACGTGGTTTTCTTCATCTTCATCGCTTTCTTCATTACTCTCTTCACACTCATATTCATCGGCATACAAAGGCGTCATCTTCTAACACTGGTATAGAAGATGATGATTGAAGCCAATTTTCAAGCTCACCTAAACTTATTACTGGTGGCCCGTAAACTTCATTTCTAATCTTGTTTAATTGATTTCTTAATTGTATAGTAGTAGGAACAGGCTTTATACCTCGTTCATGAAAGATTTCTAACATTCTCTTAGATTTTATTTTAAGCTTAAACAACTCTTTAATTAGTTCTTTAGCTTCGTTAGATATTGCAGATTTAGACATGTTTTCTTCATGCTTATGCTCAGCTTCTGCCTAAAAAGAATAACTTCGTCTGATCTTGAGTCGTAAAGTAAATGTAATGCAGAATCACATTGTTTGCCTTTAAATTTAACTTGATTGCATCGATAGTAAACTTTTTTACCTTCTTCAGTTTTGTTGGAATAAGAGTAACTCCATATCTTCTCTTCTTTAATTGCATTTTTTGCTTCTTCAATACTTTTAAATACTTTTTCATGAGTCCAAACTTTGGACATTGTTTTGGCTCGTGGTTTCTTTAAACTTGTAACTTCAACATCAAACTCAAGATCAGACTGATAATCTTCAACTTCTGCAAAATTATTAGCCATTATAAGTTCAGTATTTGTTTTAATTTTGTTTATAATAAATAAAGACTTTACGTAGAAAAACATACCGCTTTATTGAAAGTTTGTAATAATTGTCGAAAAAAAATAAGATCTAAGAACATCTTAGAAAAAATGAAGATTTATTGATAGATTTTGTTAACTGACATATCGTTTTTTTATTTTACTTATAACTTGTTTTCTTGACTTGGCATTTATTTATTTTACATAGTTTTTAATTAATTACTTAGCGAATGTATTAAATATCTAGAATTAATTAATTAACATAGAAGTGTTTTACTCTACTGATACTGCATATTTATCTACATAGAAAGTGTTTATAAAATACATAGCGTTTAGTAAAAAATACATAGCGAATAAATAGTTCTCATTTAAAAACAAACAGATCTGTTAATGAGTCTCCAGCTAAATTTTTTTGGGTCATAATGGTTTCAACAATGATGTTAATTTAAATATTTCTGAGCAATCTATACGTCTAAACACGATGACAGAAATTGAAATAGCTGAAACTGTTGATTTTAGAATCCAATATTTTCAAATATTGGCGGCAAATAGAAACACAATTAGAAGACGTACCGGATCAAATATTCCAGAGCTAGAATCTAATAATCCTGACAATATGCGCAATCAAAATAGTTAAAATATTTGATGTTTTTTATACATTAAATGTAAATTGTTTAATATATTATTAAAACTTATTTAAATTTTATTTTACAATCTAAATATCCATTTTTCCATTTTTAAGATTCTAAATAAAATTAATTAATTAAACTTTGGTTTTTTTATTTTACAGTTTATTTATTTTACACCTCATTTTATTTCAATGCGATCTGAAAATTAATTTCTCTATATCGAAAGATGCCTAATTTGTCTCATATTTCATCAGTCTTCATTTCAAATATAGGTTTTATGAAATAACGCTAGAATAAGAAGGTATTGTCAAATGTCTGTTTTAAATACTTAAAAATTGATCTATAGTCGAAATGAAGATAAAGGAAATTTTTAAAGAACAAAAACGGATAAATAAATTATTTTGATGATTTAATCTATTTTAAGCAATTTAGTAAAGTATTTCTTTAAAAGCTGTTATTCACATTAAATTCATAAAATAAATTGAAATAAAGTTTTGTCTAATAGTCATGGTGGTGGTAACTGAATTTTGGAAATCATATGGTTTCTAAAGGACTTAATTTAATTAATAAAACTTCGAAAGGCAATATAGTAAGGAAGTAGTTAAGGACATGCAACTTTTAATTATTAATATTATTACAATACAATTTATTATTATGGGTATATTTTTGTTGGGTTAAAATTATTGAAAGTCGGTTCCCTCTGACTCCTCGAGTCCTTTTCGAATCAAATAAGCAAACCCAACACAGACTAATTTTATTTGCACTTTATCACAGTTACAACTCAATCCGATTTATTTCAATGTTTTGTAATTACAATTTCACTAATTTATTTGCACCCTTCAACCACCGAATAAATTTGATTATCTTAGGGTAGGTTATCCAATGGATAATCACCCTTTCTGATAGATAACTTTGAGTTTACTTGGGTTTAGATTCTTCTACTAACTTAGTTACACTACTCGTTTGCGTCGATCACTGGTCCTTTCGTGTTTTTCTCTTTTCCTTTTATACTCCTGCTCAGACTGTTTTCCGACGATTGTCAACAATATTTGCTACATTATTAAATTATTAACAATAATTACTTCCCACAGACCACCTTAGCCGACATTTGTCAAAAACGTTTGCTCCATTACTAAATTACGAAATAATTACCTCTCCATAGATCAGTAGCGTCAATTTAATATTGTTTAGGCCAATTTACCATTTTATATTATTCCGTCTAGATGCCGGGTTTTCTTCATCCCTCGAGTTTTCCTCATCTCTCGGGTTTCCCATTGCATCGGGCTTCCCATTAGTAATTAATTTTTTTTAATTAATTCCTTTTTTGTCATATATTTTTTTCTAGGTACCCCTCATTAAATTTTTATTATTATTTCTAGACTCGTCTCTCAATTTTTAATTAATATTGCACTTTTATTATTTTGGTGTTTTATTGATTTTACTATGCTTTTTTTGTAATACCCCAACATTTTACAATATAATTATCGTCATATACACATAAATCAGACATTAATTTCTTCTAGGTTCATCGAATTCAAGTTTTTCTCATTACGCAATTTTTTTTAGATTAATAGTTTTCAAAATTCTTTTATTATTTTTTAAAATTTTTGAAATGAATACGATAAAGGTCAGGGTAAATTCTCAGTGTCACAATAATAAATTAGTTACTTTTTTTGATTGAATGACAAAAATCGAATGTTTAGTTTTATTGTTCGTGTCTGAAGTTAAAAACGTGTATGTGTCGAGTGTGTAAACATCATGTTATTTATATGATGTAAAACCACTGTTTAACTGTTAAATAAAGCATATATTACAAATTACTAACTAATATGCTAGTTAAGTTACATTTTTTTCTTTACTTTCTGGGTATTACTTCAATATAAGTTTTTTTATTTTTACAGTACCATTTTAATTGTTAATTTAGGGTTTTTATTTGTTAATATAGTTCAAGATTGGGCAAACGGCCTATCGAGAACAGTTCAGCAGTCGATTGCGGACATTTAAAATAATTTACTCGGTTAATTTTAAATTTTTTAATTTAAAATATGAACTAAAAATTTAGCAAACAATGAAACAATAATTTAAAATTAAACATGTATCTATAGTACAACTATTATACAACAATTAAATCACGTTAATTTTAAGAATTATTATTAAATTTGGACAAAAGAAATCCTGCCACCAATTTTGCCATTCCCGGCAACTAATTTATTTTTAATTTATTGCCAAAACAGGATTTATTTTCCATAATTTAGTCTATATTCTTCACTACTCTTCTGTCTATCACTCATTTTGGAATTATCTTATAAAAAAGACTATTTTTCCAAGATCAAATTAAATATGTTTATAAAATTTTATATAAGATTATTATTTTGAATATTTAATGTCTGTCAAAATAGATTGGTTTTGTTAAATTTGTTTTACTTCTACAGCCTTAGATTTATGTTTTTCAAAATGTATTTTTATACCCTACTCCTGTAAATTTACATTTTTAGTTTTTATAAAAATATATTTCTTTACGTATACAATAGTTCAGCCAGTCACACCTAAGAAAAGGAAATCTAGTAAATATTTTGTCAAGATTGCAACTTTGGACTTTGCATCAAATTTTATTTTCAATTATTTCATATAATAAAAAAATTCTAAATAATATTTAAAATCCTATTGTTTATTCATTTTGTTTACACTAAAACCTCGATTTGCGTCGTTAATTGGGCCCCAAGAAAGACGACGCAAATCGAAATTAAGTTTTCTATATAAAAATGTATTTTGTTAATTAGTACTAAAACAAAAGATCCATTGGATTAAAAACTATTTTTATTTCAATCATTATGTATATATGTAATGCATAAACCAACATTAAATATAATACATAAATTCATTAAAATATTATTTATATTATTTATTCAAATAAGATTTGCTTGAAATTTTTAGTGAATACATAACTGAATAATTCAAGGTTGCAAAAAAAAATTAAAAAAATGCAAAATGTTAAATATAAACAAATGAATAATTACACATTAAAAGAACGTTCAAAGTGATACAATATGGAGACCGGGGCATTTACGAAACAACTTATTACAATTAGAATTATCTAAAAGAGTTCATAGGTTCATATATAACAAATTATATAATTAGATTGTTAAGATTAAGAAAATGATTCCAAAATTATCTTAATAATCTAAATATTTTCATAAACCAATGTTAAACTCTTCAAAGCATTCTATTCACTTAATTGAACAAATCAAGTTGCATTTTAATTATTGTATATTATTATATATTATTTATTATTATTATTATAATTATTATAATTATTATAATTATTATTATTATTATTATTATTATTATTATTATTATTATTATTATTATTTTGTTGTAATTAACCGAATCAAAAAAAATTATCAAAACAATGCTTTTCATTACCTTGGCCTCCCATAAAATTGGTAGAAATTGTTCAAATCTTGAAGATATTGCTGAATGTCTGGATCGTCCAGTTGATTATTGTTTCTTTTTTTAAACAGAATGTCAAGCTCGTCTTTGTTTGCAGATATCTGAACGATTTGGCAAAATAATGCACAGATCATTACAAAACAAAATGTAAACTCTTTGGTTGACATTTTCGATAAATTGTATTAAAATGCAAATTTCCATTCAATTTATATTTATTATTCAACCAATGAAATTATATCAAGAGGCAAAATATGAATTATTATGAGTAAATTTGTGAAAATTGTTTTCTATGAATTTTCGGAAAATTTTCTTTTATAAATAATATTTAATAATAAAATTTTTAAAACAATAACCTAAAATTCTTTAATTTAACAAAAAATTTAAAGAAAAAATTTAAAATACAAAATTAAATAATTATTATTAAAATATTAAATTAAATATATTATTAAAATATATTTAATTGTCAGATAATTCAAGCGAAATTAATTTCTTTTATTTAGAATCCTGGTGATAATAAAACATCGAAATTATTATCTAAATTTTATTAAAAGAAAACTCAAATCAAACAGTCATTGTACGATATATTTCGACAGTTTAACTGTATGCTTCAGGCAAAAAAACCAAGTAAAACAATAATTAAAGAAAAACACCAATCCAAAATATATATATATATATATTGAGCTACAATATATTTAGACTAAACTATTTAGAATTAACCATTTTTATTTAAATAAATTTCTGCTTTTAAATTCTCAAATTATTTTATCAAAAATTAAAAATCTGACGAAGGCAGAAATTCTGTCTAAATATGTAACTGAATATATATTTTGGGTTGGTGTTTTTCTTTAATTTAAATACGATCTAATTTTGTGTTATTCTTTTAAAACAATAATCACATCTTTTATAAATTAAATCATTTTACTTGAAATAATACAAATAATTTTTAAATTTTTAAAATTTTAAACAATACACAAATCAATTTATTACAATTTAACATACTCAAATTATTTTAAAATATTCAAAACATTCGTAGTCATAGCACTTTGCACATTAATCTTTGGATTCAATGACCTTATCAACAATGTCTCACATATAATAATTTTCCCAATAATTATTAAAACTTTTCAACAAAACTTTAAAAAAAGACATTCCTTTTTTAGTTTTACAGCTTCTATTGTGCTCACTAATATTGGTCAAACCATTCATTCGACAGTGCTCTAGAACTAGAGTTCAGCGATGACGGGAAGTCTCTCCAATATATGTGGCATTACACACATTACATGTAAATTTATAAACGAGATCAGAGCACAATCAATCGGAGTTTTTGATTTATTAATAAACATATTGCTTACCTTACACGAATTAGAAACGATCTTATACTCTGAATTTCCCATCTGTTTACTTAGCTTCCTCTTATAATTTGTAAAACCTTCCTAGTACGGCAATACTTACACAAATTTAGACTCAACACTCAATTCACATTCATTTGTCAAATTACACTGAGACTTTCCTAAACATATTTCCTTAGAATTTTAAATCAATTTGTCAATTTTGTTTAATCAATAAGCCTTAATTTATACAAGATTTAAAATATACTTTGAAAACCAATACAAACTAAATAGAAATAGTAATTTAATGTGAATCTTAAAAGTTTCAATATTTTACGTTTTTGAAAATTTATAAGCTACTCACCAAGCATTCGTCTGCAATCCACTGCTTGGGAACATCTGATAGTGACGAGCTTCAAAAATACTAGAAGTTAGATCATTAACAATTATCTCCTATCAACCTCGTTATGCCCTAGTTATGTGCAACAAAAGTTTACAACATTTATCAAAATATGAAGTTCATAAAGTTTTCAGTAATATTTTTTGTTCCTAAATATCTAATTTCATTGCAACATTAAAAGTTTGACAGTCTACATTCATTTTCAAAACACATCTACTTAGGAACGTATTCCAGTTGATTTATTTTTGTTAAACTTTATATCAATCGTATTTCAATTTTGTTTGGAATTTTAACCACATCAAATATTTGACATTAAATGACTATATGGTTGGGAAATGTGTTTAATAACCAAACCTTTACGGCATTTTTTGACATGATTCTTAAATTGTCATAGCAACATTGCCAGAAAACTAAGTGAGTCCTCTGAAAATTATGAAATAAATTTTTCTCAAATATTTTAACTGATATAAGTCTAAATTTGCTTTGAATTCATTTTTTTCACGCGCGTTTTTAATTAAATAATTGAAAATTAGTAAATTGAGTCGTCTACTTGTTTAATTTCGTTTCTTATTTATTTTCCCAAACGTTGTCTGTTACCCTACTCCAATATCATACACCGTAGACGGATTATCATATTCATATTTTCAAAACTTCGTAAAATATTAGTGATATTTTGCAAATATTAGTAAAATATTATTTATAGAAAAAATAACAAAACAACTTCTAAAATTATTATTAAAATCAAACTATTGAAATTTATTTTTATAAATAATTTTATGAATTATGTTAAATTATTATGTTAAAACTTTACGTATTATTTAAAAGGTACAATTTATACTAGAAAATGCGAAGCACAATTTCTGTTATTCTTTGACATCGTTTGTACATAATAATCATAATTTATTTAAATTTTTGCTAATTAAATGTAAAAATATTACAAATTTAAGAAATAACGCATTTGTTTTAACTAAGTTACATAAATCTACTTTTTAAAAAATTTAGTATTCTATCAGTTGTTGGTAGACCAAGATATCAGGTTGCTATGAGTAGAATGGGTCAAAAGGATAGCTGTGTTGAAAATGAGGCTCAGTGTAAGAGAGGAATCTTACCTTTTAATTACAAGATTGAACATGGTTTTGGGACAAAATGTGATGGCATGGAAAGTTTCTGTGTATAAAAAAGCTCTGAGCAGCACCAGAAGAATAACCAGTTTTATTTAATAAAGCACTGCTGAATTCATGGGTGCCCACAAAAATTTTTCTAGGGGGAGGGGGCAAAATATTTTAATAAAGTTTTAATTTACTGTAGCGTATTTGTATGGTGAACGAACGGACAGAACACTTTAGTAGTGAAGGGCATACTGTAGCAACAAATTTTTATTAACGCTATATATGCACATAACAAAATATTACAACATAAATTTAAAATTTATTCCTTAAACAAAACTGGAGTTGTCTGTTATCGTTACCAAACATATCTATAATTTTGTCCATAAAGTATTTTTTGTTGCAGTTCACTTTGTCTCTGTGTATGCTTAATATTCACAATCCAGACAGATATTCATCTGACATTATAGATCTAAGACATTTTTTTACGCGATGTAATGTGCTGAACGATTGCTCAACCGTACATGTTGTTGCTCTCAATTTTAGCAAAACTAGTAAGGCATACCTGACACTCGGATAAAACTTTGTAAAAGGTAACAAGTTAATGAAATCTTGGCTACTTTTGTATTCTCACGTTTTCCAAAAATCAAACCAACTCAAGGCTTCAGTTTCAAAATTATCAATATGGTTTACCTGATTAATAGTAGACATTATATCATTAAACTGTTGACGATTTAGTTCGCACAATTTCGAAGGTTGTAACAATGCTAAGTTAAATTGTGCATTGTTGGCTTCGCAAAATCGACTCTCCATTGAGTTAATTGGAGAATCTAAGTATGGATTTAAACTGTTTGTCTGAAGTACTTTTCAACACTTATGGTTCCCGGATTACTTCGATGCTTTTGATTGGTCCTAGCAATGAGAACTATTGACGCCCACGTCACACCGGTGCGTCACCAACCTGGCGATGATGTTGCTCCAGGTTGGTCAGCGTTCTGTTTCTCCACACTTTTTTATGCTAACAAAGTAATTAAAAATAAAAATAACATTATTTGACTGTTTTCAATAAATCCAGGGGTAGGGCAAACGGAGTATCAAATACCGTGTTTATTTATGAAGGTTATGTGTGATCGAATACAATTTGTAGAATGATTTTGGAGACAAAAGGTTTATTTTACGAAAATCCTAACAGAACAAAGTTGCAGTTTTAGACAGCACCTCAAAAAACATGAGGAAAAACTGATGAGAATTAAACAGCTTGTATTTAATCTAGTTCTTATTTATTTTTCATTGCTTTTGGTCACAAAATTTCTCTATAGTAAAACATTTACTATAGAAATCAGAAATCAATAAAGGAAATCGATAAATAAAAATTTATGAATATTTACAGAACAGTGATTATCAATCTTTATTGGCTTGCCGTACACTAGATGAATCTTAAAATTTTAATTTTCCTTAAAAACCCTGACAAAAAGTTTCTCGGGGCACATTAGTCTCAATCAATATTTTATTTTTATTGAGAGTCTAGAAGGAAATAAATATAAAGGAAATCATTGAATTATTTTATTTTCTTTAAATAATTATTATTATATAGAAATTTAAAATTTTATACAATTGTCGTCATTTTCTGTTTCAAATTTGATGACACGAAGTCAATGCCCGAGATTTAATTAAAAGTATTAATTAATCAAATTATTTAAAAAAATATCAAAAATGTGAAAATTTGAGCTCCTACCACTCAACATATTTTGTTCACCGAATTTTCTTGAAAGTCTCAATAAAGTTTTAATTTATTGTTTGTGCATTATTGTTCTGAACCCAGAAAACAAAAGGTCAAATTAAAACTTTGTTGTCATAATTTCAATGCAATTTTATGTCTAACAATTTTTTAAAAATTGGTGGGTTACAGGGTTTCAAATCTTGCTTATCCTTCTAGTTGCCCTCGTAACGCCATACAAAATGATGCTAATCGCCACTTGGCACCCGTTGCTAGGCAACGTTGGTAATGTGTTCAAGTGGTGGATTGCCCGCAAAAATTGAGTACCATGTGCTAGTACTGTAGTTGCTCGGACAACCCTCGGGTTCACGAGCTGTCGATAGAAGACCTGCGCTCGCTTTTGATTCTTAGGTCCCATTATTCTCCTATCTCCTTCAAATGTTAACCTATACTCTCATATCATTCATTGTTATGTCCATTCGCTTAGTCCTTCTTATCATTGTCCATGCTGATGATTATTCTTTGGCCTGTACACCCTTTGTTATGTTAAATACACCCACTTTATATCTTTCACCCTTATCCCCATTATAACAACAATGTTTCCCATTATTATTACCAGCATTATTATTGTTGCTATTATATGTGTTACCTTTATTAATTGTTGCTACCATTTCCTATATTATTATTTTTATTACTATAACTACCATTATATTTATTGTTATTACTACTATGATTATTACTACTATTATTATTATCATAATTATTATCATCATTACTACAAATACCATGATTATTATTATTATTACCATTATTATTATTATTATTATCATTATCATTATTATCAATATTATTATTATTATAATTACCATTACCCTTATCATTATCGTTATATTTATTAAGGTTTTGTAGGGATCCGTCCTTATTCCTCAGCGTTAAAAATTGTTTATTGATATACAACATTAGCCGTAGTCCATCTATATTTTTCGGTTTTCGATAAAGTATTTTTGTAAATTCAAAAATTTTAGCAGCGTTCCGCCCTTATTTTACGGTTCATCCCTATTCTACAGTTTTCGACAAAGTATTTTCATTGACTCGGAAAATTTGAGCAGCGTTCCGCCCTTATTTTATGCATTCCATTTTTTACGTTACTATTTTTGTTAAGTATTTGAATTAGTTCGGAAAATTTGAGCAGCGTCCCGCCCATATTTTCCGCCTCAACTTAAATTAATTTATTTAATTCTTATTTAAAAACATTATTTTTCATGATTTTGGTCGTTCGGATTAATCTTTTTCCGATGGCTATTCATTTTAACTGTTGCAACGATTTCGCAATTTTCCCCGCTACCCATTCCCTCTTTTGTCCTTAAGATCTATTTATGTTCATATTATAGTTAATGAGTGCCCACTGGACTACTCGGTGTTAGAGATTTTGAGCCGATTGTTGTTAAAAATTTATGTCAATTTTACAGAAAACGGATGGTGAAGGAGCAGCCAATAAACTACTCATTTACCCTCCAATTTCCCCTATGTACGGATAATATTGACGTTCCAACTCCTGCGTTCCGCACGCTGAGTCTTCACGGGTACATATCATTGGCGATTTTCCACGCACTTACATGCATCTGTACTATGTAGATTTTACTTTCTTGCGTTATGTGTTGGCTGTGGGCCGGAAAAGGAATAACAAATAATAATTTACCATAGCATTTGGAATAAAAGTTTCGATGCACTAAGGCTGTAGATATAAAATATTTATTCAGCATATTACAGCGGCTACATACATTTGAAATTCATTGTATCCATTCCATAAAATTTACTTCGAAAATCCCATAAATTTAATTCGATAAATCATTCTAAAAAATCATCCATAAATTCAATTGAAAAATTACCCACAAATTTGATTCAAAAAATCATCCATAAATTCAATTGGAAAAACAAAATTATCCATAAATTCAATTTGAAAAACAAAATCATCCATCAATTCGATCTGAAAAGTCATACATAAATTCAATTGAAAAATTACCCATCAATTCTCTTCGAAAAAATCAACTAATAATGTTGCACCAGTTGAGAGTGATCGTGTTCAGGCAAAACACTTACCCGTGTTAATTGCCTGAATGCACGGCTCTCAACCAGCCATACAACCAGTTATACAATTCTATAATGAAATTTTCTCCGAAAAATAAGACTGAAAATTTGTGAAAACACATCGGTATTTATACCTATTTTTCTCGCGTGTGAAATTTGATGCAGTAAAACAAAATTCGACCTTGTTATTTTCTAGTAAATTCTATTCGTTAATTTTATTATTTTTGATTTATTTTTATAATTTTTTATTTAAGATTTTTATTGAATTATTACTAATTCAAATTTTCGATTTAAATTTCATTTTAATGAACTTTTATTAATTTTTTCAATTTCGTCGAATTTGTTGTGTTTTCTTGTTATATTTGTGTAGGTATCGTGCGAATCTTGGTGCATTTTGTTATTATTTTAATTTTATTTTTATGTTTTTGATTTTGATTTTATATTTATTTATATTCTCTCAGATTTTAAAGTGTTTAATTGGTGTTGTATATTGTATTTTAAGTTATCTTGGTGCTGGGTTTTCGTGCTGTATTACTGATGCATTTAAACAATTCTCAAGGCTATTGGTGTGCTGGCCCAACAAAATAAATTGTCTTTTTAAATTTAATAATTTTAAGCATTTTTAAAATTCCACAAAAATTTGTCTGATTCAATTATAAATATTAATAGCTTTTTGGTGATAGCGCATTGGGAAGGCGATACACTAAATGAGTAACTAAAAATAGTCAAAAAGAAAACAATTAATAAAAAATATTCATTTAGAAAGATTACAACATCAGTTAAATTATTTTTAATAATACTAATACATTTTATAAAAAAAAATTTCAAAACAAGCTCACTTTGGAAGTAAAATGTTACGAAAATTACACATAAATAAAATAAGACTAATATATTTATACTAATATAATTATACATTAAATCTACATATTTTTCAATACTGTTTATGCAGATTTGTATTTTTAAAATATTTGAATATTCATTTTTTTTATAAAAGGAATTCGGTACTTTAATTTATATCACTCTAAAAATGACTATATTTTTTTCAATTTATAACTTGTTCACATTCCTTTCATATTTTTATTGGTTAAATAAACACAGCACAATCATATTAAAAATATAACAAAACCTTTAATTTCATACTTCTTTATCAACACAAATAGTTGTAATAAAGAATAATTTTTCCCTCTAGTTAAAATATTTCATGACTTGGTTAGTGAATTTCTTTCTTTTTTCATTTTTATTATTTTATAATTATTTTATTATTATTATTATTATTATTATTATTATTATTATTATTATTATTGTTAATATTATTATTATTAATATTATTATTATTATTATTATTATTATTATTATTATTATTATTATTATTATTATTATTATTATTATTATTATAGTTACTATTATTATTATTATTATTATTATTATTATTATTATTATTATTATTATTATTATGTTGGTGTACTGGAAACATTTAACAATTAATTAACAGTTCCTACCCAAATATCTCTCTCTCCATCTCCTGACCTCTAGGGTTACATTTCCTCGCACACTACACAATTTTTGTCTTACTATCATGCAAACATGAGTGAACCCATGTTGGTAGTGTGCATGACAGCCGAATGTTTCTCAAGCAGGTGAACGTCGTTACCAACACTGCTCCTTGAATAACTTTCGATTCGGGTACGATTAGGCAGTTAAATGGACTTACGCTTTACTTATTTGATATAATTTCTCATCAGACCAAGTATTCTAGTCGTGAACTGTGGAATGTTTTATGAAGTTATTGAGAAATCAAAACTTTTACTAACACCTTTATTAAATTTTTTGCCAATTTAATAGGAGATTAAAGAATCAATCTTCTTTCATATATATATATTAATAATTTATTTATTTAATTAATTTATTACTTACTAGATTTAGAAATCGTTACAAAGGTCTATTCATTTATTAATGGAGCTCACATACGATTACTACTCAATTAACACTATTAATTTTATATCAACGAAAACAACAACTTAAACTAAGGTTTTATTCAGATAAAAAAATCTAAAATAAAACGACAATTTTATCACAATGAAAATAAGTATTATTGTCAAAGTCAGATTTCTGCATCAATCTTCTTCGGCATCGATGTCTACCGGAAGGCATCTCTTCTTGGGCCTTCGTAGCGTGGAGTTTGAATGTTGTCGTGAAACATTCCTAGCTGTCAGGTCGAAATTATTACGTACCGGCGGTTCGGTGACCGAAATGATTTGTGGAGTGGATCTTCCACTGGAGATTTTGGGTACGTCTTCTCTGTCAGGAGATGTTCTTGTGGATATTGTGATTTGCATATTGGTTGGTGCATCCATGGAAAAGCTATCCATTGAGATATTGAACTGGGATGGTTTCGGGGTTGGTTGAGAAGGATCCAGCAATATGGGTGCATACACTATTTCCAGATTAGAGTTGTTGGGCATGAAAATAGGCTCATGCAAAATTGTTTCCGACATTCTGCTTGAATTAGTATTTTCCATTGCTCTCAAATTCGTCTGTAATGCGGCATTCTCAGCCCTCCTTTTTTTCTCTCCTCCGACGGTTCTTGTTTGGTTTGTGTTTAAGATTCAGGGTCGACGAAGTTTGCAGTGTTTTGATCACGTTACGGATGTCAAAATTTGCGGGATTTGATGAATCGATCGATAGATGGTGCGCCTGAATGATATTCAGACTTTGGTTCATATTCCGACCCGGTAGCTGTGCCTGCAGCTCCCTCTTCGTAAAAGTTTGTCTCAATGCAGCACTCTGATCCGCAATGGTGATTCGCTGTCCTCTGTTTTATATGATAAAGTCATCACAGGCTCAAGAAATTCGTGTTATTTTCTTGTATAACTCTCTTGTGGCATCTGGGGAACAGCAAGTCCCTTTCATTTTAGTTTATTTCTCCTTGAGGATAAGGTACTTAGTTTCTAATTTAGCCAAGTCGCGAGCGGCGGCGACGACCGACGGAGCCGGTGAAATCTTCGGAATTCTTAGTAGATGCATAGTTGGCGGGATTTGATTTTTCTGAAGATTAGAGATTTAGATGAGAATAACTAATTTGCAGTTGATAGAAGCTAATAGAATTAAACTTAGGTTTATCCAGAAAGTGCCTGTAATAAACTTGAATTTGCGACGATGTGAGTTGAGAAAACAATTTTCGCGGATGTGACGGACTTATAAGATAATGACAGATTTGAATTTATCTAGATCTATGTTTATGGTAAGATGAGTGTGGGCTTACTGTAGGACGTGAATATCGCTCCTCAATATTTAATTTAATTTATTAACCTACATAAAAATACGTATTTCCTGTGGTGGTTGAAGTCACTGATTGTCGTATCATTCTTATATCAACGTAATTTATTAAATTCACTCATCATCTATCATAACGTCAATTATTTATTGTTAATTTATTTTAACTGTTTAAAGTGAAGATTGCTATTCGTATTGTTACTTGTCAGATTATTATGGTTACTGTAACTAATTTGAGCGTCAGTCGTCAGAGTCGAAGTTTTGTAAGGACGATTTACTCATTTACCTATTCCGAAGGAATAAACGAATTTAAGTATGAAGCTCTCGTTATGGTCAATTTGTCGCCTGTCATTTCTGATACAAAAGGAAGTTATGCTTATCTAATTTTAGTTCAGTGAATTCTTTTTAAACAAGTCGTTTATTCTATCAATAGAGATGAATAGCTATCCTATCCCTGACTACCCAGTATTCATTTGTCCTAACGAGATTTTATAAAAAATTCGACCTTAATGATCTACTGGAGATCATTATCTTAGTCCCCTAGGTCACGACGCTCTTCTTATAATTTTAATTCTGCTTATTCAGACTGACGTTTTCATCAGCCGCCATGAGTTTTTAAACAACTTCCTGTGGGTAAAGTCCTACGTTTTTGGACTAGAACTTGCTGCAGACAGCCGAGTTATCAGGAGTAGCACGACTAGTAGCCACAACTAACGAAAGCAAACTCGTTATCATACAAAGCATAAAAAAGGGTTCTTTACAAAAAATTTATTAACATTAACGTATACAAATTTAGAACAAAAATACAAATCTTCACTCTCAAGATTCAAAGTTTGCAAAATTTTGTGAAAATTCAACAGTAAATTTTTGAGTTTTTGTAAAGTTAAAATTATGAATTTAGACACTGTTTATTTAGTTATTTTGTGCGTGTGTGCGACCAATAGGAGATTTTTCGCAATTTTAAGGGTTTTTAAATGATTTTATTATTTTTTACTTACTTTTCCTTATTTTTTGATATATCGTTTGTATTGGTTTGACTTTATTTTTATTTTTAATTTTAAAAAGTTATTCTTTTTTACCCTTAAAATATTGTTTCCTAGTCGCCGCTTCCACCTGTGTTTTTTCTAAACCTTATTTTGCAAGGTTTTGGCGGTTTTATTTATTACATTTGTGTTTCGTTCTGCGTCTGTAGGCTTTTATCAACTTTATTAATATTTGTTTTAATTTATTTTGTTATATTTTTAATTTGTTTAATTGGTGTTTTTATTTTATTTTTAGTTTCTGCTTGCGGTGCATATCTACGTGCAGTGGCCATTTTCATTTTTTTTGTTTTAATTAACCATAAAATTGTTTTTGTTTTAATTTTGGCTATAAGCCAAAATAATAAGCCATAATAATAATAATAATAATAATAATAATAATAATAAAAATATTAGTAATAATAATAATAATAATTAAAGAAAAACATCAACCCAAAATATATATTCAACTACAATATATTTCGACAGAATTTCTGCCTTCATCAGGTAGTCTTGAACTTTAAACTATTTAAGATAAACCATTTTTATTTAAACAAATTTCTGCTTTTAAATTCTCAAATTATTTTATCAAAATTTAAAAATATTGTTTTTCTAAATCCCAAATTTTTTAAAACCTCTCTCAAGTTTTCGATCAAAGGTGACTGATGGAATTCATTGATATTAGTAAGTGAAACTTTTTGATTCAGGATGAAACTAAATGTAAAATAGTTTTGTAAAAAAAATTGTGTTAATATTTTGCTAAGTTATATTTAAATTTGGTTAAAGTCTCGGTTTTGTAAAATTTTACAAAATTAATTTTTTGTAAAGATTTTTTAGAATTTGTGATTTATAAAAACAATATTTTTAATTTTTGATAAAATAATTTGGGAATTTCAAAAATTGTTTAAATAAATGGTGTTTTCTTTATTTTAAATTAGAGCCAATTTTGTGTGATTCTTTTAAATAATAATAATAATAATAATAATAATAATAATAATAATAATAATAATAATAATAATAATAATAATAATAATAATAATAATAATAATAATAATAATAATAATAATAATAATAATAATGATAATAATAATGATAATAATAATAATAATAATAATAATAATAATAATAATAATAATAATAATAATAATAATGATAATATTAATAATAATGATAATAATAATAATAATAATAATAATAATAATAATAATAATAAATAAAAAGTAATCTAAAATAAACTAGTATTATACGAGATTATTTTCTGTGGTTTTATGTTTTATTTTTATTTAAAATAAAAAAATATTATAGACATTTAAAATAGATAAATTGTGTGAAACATACAATTAAAATAAAATTCTCAATGTCACTATGGATACTAATTGACAGAATCTGAAGTTGAAATGATATTAATAAAAGCTCCAAATTCTCATTTATTCATAAATTGTTGAAATAAAATTGGCAGGGAAAATTTTACACTTTGTAAATTAATTGAAAAAAAATTTGAAAATTTTTTATGATTATAAATTGTTTTTTAAGTTTTGAAATTCATCTAAATCAGGTGCAAAGGTAATTTTATTGAATGCAATTTCAGGCAAGTCTTATTTTTTCCTAATCATTAAATTTCAATTAATACTTCCTTATTTTTCATTTTTTATGCCATGAAACAGTTTAATAATGCCAATAAATTAAAATGGTGAATTAAAAATAGTTCTTGACTAGTTTTTCTTGTAAGTTTTGTTAATAATAAATCCCTCCAACTCCCCACATGTTAAATTCTATAGCATCCATTTATATTTAATTAACTGTACCAATTTTACTCAATTTAAGTCATTTTAGTAAACTAATTTAATTGGTTGTCATTCTAGAACAATTATATAGATATATATAAATTCTCATCAACAAAATTTCGGTGAAATTTTTTTACTTTCTTCTTTCAATTATTCTCCTTTAACATTTTCCTTTAATATTTCCCATTTTCAATGTATATTTTCCCTTTTCAATAAATGTTTTTACTCTTCATTTCTATTACTCCTTATAAGCGTATTCACCATCTTCATTGTATTCGTATTTCATCTTTTTAGTGAAAAATGACTTTTCCACACTTACTGTGTATTTTCTACAATAGTTCTATTTTCACTGAAAATTTGCTTCTACTTATTAAAATTTAACCATGTTTGAATGAAAAATATCGAGTAAATAAATTTAAATGAAAGTCTTTAAGAAATATTAGCTCTAATATACAAAACATCTAATTTTATGGGTTATTTAAATAAATTAGAGCATTTAAGGGAATTTTAAGAAATTTTAAGGAATTTGATGATAATTTTTACTTTTTGAGATTATATAGTTTAAGGAGATATTGAGCATTGACTTTAGAAAATTTTAATCATTTTGGAGAATCTTAAAGTTTTCTGTTGATTTTTAATTGATATAAGAAAATTTAAGGAATTATTGTAATTCAAGAATCAATTCTATAAGTATTGAAGAAATGTGAGTAATTTTAGAAGCAATTAATTTCTTGATAATTAAATAAATTTGAATTGTTTGAGAATTATTTTGAATAAAGGTTAATTTTCATTAAGTAGATTGATCATTAGAGCATTTTTAATAATTTGATGATATTTAATACTATGTTGAAGGCATGTTAATTTCAGGTATTATTTGTTAATTATTGAGTCAAATGAAGAGTTTATTTTATGATAGTTATTCACTATTTATGATAAAATTTAACTTTTAGATTTTGACATGTTTAATGTACTTTTATGTTTTATTTAAAAAGATGAAGTTTATTTTAGTAAAGATTGTATTTATTCGTTTCTAGTTTGTAAAAACTTTTCAGAGGTTTATTGGATTAATATGCGTGTATTTTACTTTCAGTTGATCTTTTATATTGTTTAGGGATAAATTAAGTTAAACTTCGAAACAATTTGAATTGATTTTACATTGAAATATTTGGTATCTTTAATGTGTTTCCTTGAGATAAAGGGACTATAATTTTAATTAATTTTAGGTGTTATTGATTTCATGGTTATCGATGTCAAAAATTGTAGAATCATTATCATTTAGAGTAATATTTAAGGAATTTTAATGGGTTGCTTTGTATGGTAATAAAAGTAATTTTCGGTATACTTTATGATAATTCTTTAGAAATTACTAAGGACTTATTATTGTCTGATAAACTTTATTGATCATCTTGTTTATATTAAGTATTTGAGCGAACAATCAATAAAAATACGATATCTATTTTGTGATTTGTTGATAATTTAGTAAAATTTATTTATTTTTGTCGAAAACAAGTTTTTATAATTTTTAAAGAGATTTTATTGGATTATTATCAAGGTTAAATATGATAAATGTGATCAAAATGAAGGATTTTTAAGAGTATTTAATAGGTTGAATATTGAGATGTTGGAGATTTATATGAAAATAATAAATATAGTTGGGACAGTAAGAATACCATTATTTAAAGGAAAATGATTGGTAGAGTAAATTTTATGTTATTTAATATAATATATGTGTTTGAAGGGTAAATATTATCTAAATGGGAAGGTTATAAAAAATAATGAATAAGAAGGATACAAATAATGTTATTTAAAGAGAAATGTTTACGTATTATGTGAATGTATGATCACTTAAGGGGGTCAAATCTGTTGAATATCGTTATTTAAACCGTAACTATTATCTACAGTAGAATTAAGATGGTAGAAAGATATGAGAAACGATTGTTTAAGAGCAAGTTTTATTATATTTTAAGGGGATTAAGTTTGTTGAATATCATTATTTAATGGAGGGCTACTTTAGAAAAATCAGTACTTTATTAGTGATTAAAGAAAAATCATAATATATCGATAAGATAAGATTTCGGTTAATTGTAATGATATTTTCGGTGTCTGAATAAAGTTAAGTAAATATGTGATGAGTTCAATTTATAAAAATATTTGATTTAAGTAATTATTTGTATTCATGTAATTATTCATGAAATTTTATTAAAATATTTTTAATTTCAATTGATTTACTAGTATTTAAAATTATTTGGTTAATTACATTTTACTGGCAATTTTTTGAATAATTTAAATATTTATAATAATTTTCTTAATTTTAATTCCAGAATGAAAGAACTTATTCTTTATTGGAAAATCATACAATTAAACACTTAGAATAGTAATTTATTATCATTTCAATATATTTCATTTAATAAGTATCATTTTCTTAAAAATTAACAATATTGAAGATTTTCTTTTAAAGTTTATTTAATATTAATCAAAGGATCATTAAATTTATTCACAATAATATGCATTAAACTTATTTAAAAAACAACTTACTTAATTTCCCATTATTTTTATTCATCAGATAACTATTTAATCAAAGCTTGTTAACAACAATCATTTCAACTAAGACCTACTGTAATTGTGTTAATTGTGTAAGGAATATAATATATTTAATCAAAAATTTAGCATCTTTATATATTTACATTCACTGCTTACAAAATAACCAGCAAAAATTGAAAAGATTAAAAATTTAATTCTTCAGTGTAATTACCTTTATCAAAAAGTTTTAATAGTTTGATAGAGGTGATAACAATTTTATACATTCTTATAAAAAATTTTAACGATAATTAGGACAATAAATAATTTTTTTCGGATTTAGAAAAATACGATGTATGTAAATTTAACAAAATTATTGACATTCATCATTTAAATGTGTTAAATTTTTAATAATTGAAGAATAATTAAAGTTGGTTGCAATAATATTTAGATAATATATAAAAAAGCGTGAAAAGAATAAATAATTCAAAAACTTAAATCATTGAATTTTCCAAAAATAATTCAATGTTATAAATAAATACTCAATCATCTCATCTCAATGGTGAACATTGGCTTACAATTTAAATCAGATAAAATGTACGTATTTGATCTTATGTGTTTTTATTGCCCTTCTTTATTAAATAACAAACTAGGATCAATGCCAATTGAATACAATCGAATCTGTAATCAAAACAACATGTGGACAGTATTATTCAATCCTGATGAAAAGGTTGTCAATTTTGTCGAGACTGTGTGCGCGAAGAGTATTTTGTTGGTTTTATTTAATGTGCGCAAATAGACGCGAGTAGAATTTTAGATGAGGTAATCGCTCGGATTTGCTGAATCGATTTGAAATTTAGAGGATTTAGTTTTTTATTCAAAGTAGTGTTTTTGGGATTATTTTTGAGTAGAATTTTATTTAAAGTTGTTTTTACTGGGTTATATTTGAGAACATTTTGAATTTGTAAAGTTTCGTATTCTGAATTTAAATATAATTTACCCTCCAATTCGTTTTTATTTCTTTTATAATTAAAAGTATTAATCATGGCTCAATTTCAAGTTAGCAGATACGTTAAATGGTTTAATTCGAAGAATGGATATGGATTTATTAATGATGACAATGAAAGCTGCGATAAAGATATGTTTGCTCAATTTAAATCTATTGCTGTAGTTCTCGCTTTCAATGCGTCTGGGAGTTCAATATGCTATGCGCTGGCTCATGCAATTTGCAAAATGGTTTTGGCTGGAAAAGATTTTACCGATTATTTAATGAAAATCCTGACAGACCGAGGTTAAAGTTTTAGAACTACAGTCGTAAGAGAAATTGTCCGAGATATTAAAGAAAAATAGTGTTATGTTGCTCTTGATTTAAATGAACAAGAAATGTAAACTGCAGACTCTTCATTGTCACTTGAAAAGAGTTATGGACTTGCAGATGGACAGGACATTACTTGCGGAAATGAAGGATGCAACGACAAAATTAAACAAATATTGTTTAGCTTGGCTAAATCAATGAAAAATAATTGAATAAAATTTATAGTAATTCAATAGGATTTATTTTATGAGGATTGTGTGTAATTTTCTGACATTTTAAAGTCAATAATTTAGAAAGAAAGTAAAAAAGACAATAAAGGTTGTTATTAAATAAATTTTGTAGTTCTTTTTTTTTCTTTTTGTGTTTGATTTTATGTGATTTTATTTTTATATATTCAATTCATAGTAAATACGTATTTAGCCAGTAACCTAATATTGATGTCTAGTGGTTTAGTTATGGATATTCAGTACCTAGCCATTACAAGTGTTTTATTGAGAGTCTAAAAACATATTGAAATTGACTTTTAAGACTTAACTTAAAAATATCATAAATTTTTTAACGATTTTATCCAAATTAAATGTTTATGGTTTTTATTGAAGAAAATGTTGGCTTTTTTATTGAGGATTAGTTTTTAGTCTTTTAATCGGTTTGCGATTCAAGTCAATTTTTATTTTATGCTTTTTTAACGAGAAAAATTCTTAAGCTTTTTAATCGGTGGACGACTAAAATTTTATTTTAGGGTTTTTTATAGTGAGTCAAAATTATCTTCTGGCTTTAGTGTGAGCTCAAAACAAAATTCTAAAATATAAAAATTAAAACAAAAAATTATTTTCACAATTTTTTTTAAACCCCGTAAAAACCTTCACTAGAAAAAATATTTATGGTGAGGTTGCAAAAAAATGTTAAAGTCAAATATTTGACGAGCTTACTTCTCATTGTATACTACTTTTGATGATTACACATCCTCAATAAATTTGATGATTAAATGATAATTGTAGGTGATTAAAATTTAATATTATTTATTAATCAAAATCAAAATAATTT
Organism: Schmidtea mediterranea; assembly: GCA_022537955.1. NCBI lineage: Eukaryota > Metazoa > Platyhelminthes > Tricladida > Dugesiidae > Schmidtea > Schmidtea mediterranea. The sequence goes on from CM039680.1 coordinate 214,055,409, forward strand.
TAGTATATAAACCGACGTTTTCCTCAGTGAAAGCACCCAATAAAATTGTAAGTTAAGAGATTTGCAAATTCAGTATTAATATTGCAAGATAAATTTGAGCATACGAAATCAAATCCTAGCTCAGGTGATAGAAAGTAAATCAATAAAGCAAAGAAAATATAATATAGAAAAGATAAACTATATCTTTGTATAAGTTATATTAAAGTTTTATTTTATGTAAATGATTTTTTTTTATTAAATAAATCATTTTTAACCAGTATTTGTACTCTAGTTTCTATCGGACATCAAGTTGAAATTCTGGGAATTTCAACATAATTATTATTATTATTTTTATTTTTATTATTGTTACTATTATTATTATTGTAGGAATATTTTAAAAATCAATTTATAAAACAATTCTTTAAAAATTTAAAACATTTACAAATTTTAGAAAAGTAAAATTTTCATAAATTAAAAATAATATTTCATATTTTTGAAGAAATAATGAAATACTGCAACATTGCCCAACCTTTTTGTCAGTGGTCAACTATTTAAATAAAAAAGCCTTTGAAGGGACATTTTTTCACAAAATAGCTAATAAAAAAATTATTATAAAATCATTAAAAGTAAGTTTTTTATCATGCATTTTGTATTAAAATAATGTGAAACAAAACAAAATACAGTTTGAAAATTTCAAAAATGCATTTGAAAAATTATATTATTTTTAACTTATTTTAGAAAAACACCCACGGGCATTTGAAAAAATCTCCGTGGGAAATTTTTTGCTAAGGGCACTCGGATGGGCACTGCTGAAATACAGTATGATTGAGTATTTAGTTTGATAGAATGCAATAGAAAATTATTCTCGCTACATTTATGAACATAATTTTTAAAAACCTCCTGATGATGTGTTTCAAAAGGAATGGTTTAATAAATAAAGTTTTGGAACATTTTAAAGTTTTAAATTTGAATTAATAGATAAGAATCATATTAATACTCGAAACATCACGAAAGAAGTTTCAAACAATTATTATTATTACAATTATTATTAATATTATTGTTATTTTTTATTATTATTATTACTGGTATTATTATTATTATTATTATTATTATTATTATTATTATTATTATTATTATTATTATTATTATTATTATTATTATTATTATTATTACAATTATTATTAATATTATTATTATTTTTTATTATTATTATTATTATTATTATTATTATTATTATTATTATTATTATTATTATTCAGTAAATGAATATTTAAAAACTTATTTCATTTGAAAATATTAATAATTCATTCAAGGACTTTTAAAAAAAATTAAGAAATTTCATATATAATTGCATAAGAAATTGTATAAGAAATTTCCATTTCAGAGAACGAAGGGAAATTTGTTCTAAAAAATCCATTAGGTCAATTAAACAAGTCGCTCAAAAATAAGCTTGGGATTAGGATTGTTTCAAATTAAAATAACATTTACTTATCAAATTGGTAGATCTTTGCAGCCCAAATTGAATGCCATAATTCTTTTGATTTTTCTGTCAAAGAAATTAGTAGACATTTTCGTTTTTCCTTTACAGCTATTGCAGATTTCTCAATTCAAGGCAAATATATCATAAACGTTTCTTATTTATCCTCTCTTTTTGAAATGATTTTATGTGAAAAATTACAATTTGTATTTATAATTTGAGAGCAGTTGATAAGCAAATAGATCAAGAAATTATGCAATCATGTATTTGTAGTTTTTAATATTTCAAGTTGAAATTTATTTAGTAAATTGAATGTTTCTGAAATTTTATTTTCTTTTTTTATCAGATTCACAAATTTTTATTTTGTACTTACACCATATCAAAATTTCAATCTGCTCTAATCACACAACCGTGTTCACCCCCTGATGCACACAAGCACACACATACTTATTAGTGACATGCAGTCAGCACCATTTACCAAAAGGTATAATTCTATTATAAGATGTGTCAAGTCCCAAGTGTTTAATGAATTTATAATTCTAAATGGGAATAATTTCTTTGAATAAAGAAAGCAGTTAACAAGAAATTTAATAAGGCAATAATTATGAATAGTTGGTGATTATTTTTTTGAAGATGTTTGAAAATCCTGTTAATGTAATTATATGATTTTATATTACAATAATTTTTTTCCAACCAATATGTTAATATTTACAAAAACAAATATTTAAAACATGATTATACTTAAAATAAACACCGTACCATGTATTTGTTAACCTATATTAGTTTTAAAAAATTTAAGTTAAAAGTTTAAATAATAAAGTATAATTTTCAATTAATTAAACATCTTGTTTATTTTAAGCACCTTATAATAGAATTATACCAAAGTTTTTAGTTTTAGAATTTATTATTATTGGTATTGATTTAATTTTTATATTTTTGTTGACGGTAAAAAATGCCATATAATTCAGTTATATTAATAAAACTTAAAACACCAAAAATATTTAATTTTACATATATATAAATTTATATAAATAATTAATAATATAAAGTATTAAATTGAAATTAAAATGAATAAAATTTGTTGGACAGAGATTTTAATTTCGAAAAAAGACAAATAACTACATTTGATTGGTTTTAAAACCTAGAAAATAAATTAACAAAAAATCTATTTAAGTAAAAATAAAATGAGTAATATATAAATTATTATATATTGTTATTATTATATATTGTTACGAAATAATTTAACTATAAGTTTTTTTGACAAAAATCTTAGTTTCTACAAATCACAAATCTATAAAATATAATTTTTAATATAATTTAAAATATTTTAAAAGTGTATTTCTTTTTAATGCAATTACCTTAATGAATAATATTTTTTTATAAATATTTCCACCATATTTGAAGATTCGTGCATTTGTGTGAGCTGCATACATTTCACGTTATGTTGGCTCCTACCAGAAAGTAAAGATTTTAAATATTAAATTTAAAAATGGAAATTGAAAATATTCCATCAAACGTGAATGTAAAAATTATAATTTGATTTTGCTGACTACTGTATTTTTTTGTTGAGAGTAAATTTTAAAGCATTTAAGAAGGTATTATTATGTTTTTTGTTTAATTAAACTATCGCTTAGTGATAAATAAATGCAATATTCTGTAGTAACTGATTTTCGTGTATTCAAAATAGAAATAAAATAATTTTTTTTGTAAGAAAATAATTTTAAATATGAAAAAAACTTTCTCCCATAAAAGTTAACTGAATAAACAATCAAAGGAAATGGTCGCCAAGTGTCATAATTGTCAGTAGGTAAACAACAATTAATAATTTGTCGGATGAACATTTACCACATCTTTAATTTGGAATCAGTTATTTTTGTTTACTTCTAATAAAGTTTGATATTCCTTTCTTATCTGATGTGCATTCCTTAAAGAGGAGACCAACACCCTGAGCATGTCTAAAATTTTAATAACTTTAAAGGGGAAACCTCTTTTAAATGTGAGACTACGAACTACCTACAATTAAAAGACGCACATTGTTTTCAGGTTTATTAATTACAAAAATAAAAAACATACTCAAATTAGAAAAAAAAAATTTATTTAAAAAATAAAAAATTTATTTATTTAAAAATAAAAATTTAATTCAATAACAAGAAAAGTAATAAATAATAATGTAATATAGAAAAAAAAATACTAAACAAAAAAAACAAAATAATATTTATAAAAAGAATAAAATAAACATATATAAAATATCCAATAAAATTTTATAAACGATAGTACTTAATATTTTATTATATTGTACTGTTATAAAATTTCGCTGGTAAGATTTATGAATTATAACAAAGTGAATTATTTATAATTTTCACAGAAGCCAACATTCTGATTGTGCTCCTGTGCTAAGCACAGTTAGAACAAAATAAAAGACGGCTTGGTTTCCAAACATTGGACATGGTAAGGAAATGAAAATCTCTTATGAAACTCCACCTCCGTAATTAATATCGAATTTAAAGGATGATTTATTCTTTCTAAGCTGGGTTTGAGAAGAACCTATCAGAAAATTTTTGTATCACCTGAATTTATATAAAAACGGCCATTAGTACTTTTTTCGGTTATCAGAATATCTCAGAGTTCTTTTTGGATTACAAAACACTGCCAAACCTTACAAAGATCCATCAATCAATTGCTCTTAGATTTACCTTATATAGTAGTGTAAATCGAGGCCTTTATTTAATGGGTCAGTGTCTAATTCAATTTTTGGTCAGTAAATTTAATCAATGGTCAGTACATATTGTAAACGGACAGTATCCACTGTGTCAGTATGAATGTGGTCAGTTATAAAGCTAAACGGTTAGTAATTTATTTAAAACGGTTTGTAATTTAAATTTCGATTTTTGTGTTAACTAAGGATAAAAGTGATCTTTTATGTCTTTGCAATACGAGATTTTTAGCATTACTAATATTTATATTACCATGAACTATGCTAACTATAACTTCAAGTAAATCATCAGTAATAAATGAAAGAAAAGATTGTAATACATTCATTCTTTTATTATTTGGAGCCTTTAACAAGGCGTTAAAATATGGTAAGCTACGTTCTAATTTCATTTTTAATGACACATTTAGATATGCAGTTTGTTTATGATTTAATCCAACTCTTATTTTTTTATTGATTTTTTACTATTATTTGAAAATTTTACATTAGGTTTAGCCTTTCTTTTCTTTGTATTGTTTTTCTTTACATCTATTTTCTTTGCATCTTTCGTATTTACTTTTTCTTGTTGAACTATTACTTTATTAAATGACATTTTAATTATTACATGATTTCAGTTTTGTTTATAAATCGTAACACCATTTTCATAGAAAATATCTGTTCTAATACGTAAATCATCAGGACATTGTTGAGTAAAATCAAAGAATAAATATACATGGGTATCTTTGTCGCATCTTGGAACGAATCAATTAAAAACCTTCTATCGTTAGGATACGCTTGTCTTGCGAAAAAATCAATAATGGTTGCATCTCAAGGGTTTTAAAATATAACCAAGTATTGTACGTTCAGATTACAGGTTCGATGACTTCCACCTTGATGAAACAAATTTTGAGTTATAAAATGTACTGTTACTCCAATATGTCTACTGATTTTTGTAAATAAATTATTAAAATCTTTATCTTTATTTGCATCCTGATATAAATCATCGATAATAATAACATCACCTTTACGTAATCTAGATGACCAATTTTTATCAAATCCTTTGATTATATTCATTTTTAATTTACAAAACTGATCTTGAGTCATACCATGCTCATCGTCAGCTCTATTATGCCAATATATTTTTATTAAATTTTGATTTAAACATATTTGACTGTAATAAGTTACAAACATATAAAGTTTTTCGACTACCACTATGGCCTCACTATAGTGTGACCATTATGCTGACTTGTAAAAAAGTTTTAAATTTATGCATTTAAACAAAATAAATTTTTAAAAATTCCCTTCATTTAAACAAAACAAAATTTTTTTAAATTTTACCACCACCTGGAGTATGGACAGGGCGCCGTTTTGTCACTACTGCTGAACATTTATCAAAAAGTAACTGACAATTATTTTTTTTACTGAACCTTTTATATATTTGTTTTCGACCATTTATTAAATAGTTATTGACCGAATAATAATATATGCAGTAAACAGAACAGTGCAAAGTCTAGTTCACTTCACTCATCCTCAAAACATAATGTCTTCATTCTGTTTTTTTAATCATCTTTCATTTGGCTTAACACCTCGCCGATAACACCAAAACTACCATGAGTGTCAATTTCAAACGTTTTGTTTGACATTGGAAATTCAAGTACTGGAGCTTCATATAAATTTTTTTTAAACTATTAGCATTGTTTTTACATTCCTCATTCCAAATGATCTACTTATTATTCTCCGGTGTTGTTGCGTATAACGGTTCTGCAATACGTGAATAATCTTTAATAAAAGGTCAACAATAATTTATCAATCCCAAAAATTAAGAAAGCTTAGAAACACATTTTGGTATTTTAGCTTATTTGTTTTCTTTTCTTTTACTTTTGGTTGTATGAGCACCTTTTTTACTGACAGTGTATTCAATATAATTTAATTCACTCTTAAAGAAAAGAATTGACACTTTTCTGGATTAATCTTCAATCCAGATTTTTTGATGCTACTAAATACTTCAGAAAGTATTTGATCGTGTTCTTGATTTTGAGAATATATTATTATATCGTCTATTTTTGATCTTACGAGACAATCTTATAATAATTGCATATCTGACATTTGAAATGAATATTTATCTGTCACTGTATTAAGCCTTCTACACAAATAGAACCATCTTTCGTCTCAACTATAACCAATGGAAAATTTTCTGGGCTTTGACACTTTCTGATAAATTTTATTTTAAATAGATTTCCCTCTAATTAGTCATTTTCGATTTCTGCAGAATCACTGATCCACTGCCTTTATTTCAAATTGAATTATTTTCGTATGCTCTAAATTAAATCTGGATGTCATAAAAATATTTCTAAATTCAGAAATTATTTGACTAAAAGATGATTTATTTTCAAAATAAAAAATACTCAATAAAATATTTTTTCAATCTTCATCAATGTTCCGTGCTTCCAATAATTAGGAATCTATGTTGTGAATTGCATTATTGCATCCAAACCTCCTATAAAATCTGAAGAGATATTTCTAACAACGACAATATTCAGTTTTCTAATCTCATTTTTAAACTCACTCTTTAAAATTACACTTCCCAAAATTACACGCTCACTCATTACCCTAATATATACCCCAGTGCCCCACAACATCTCGATATCTACTCTGTTAATTTTGATCTTAATCCAGTTTCAGCAATCAAATACATATCATATTTTTCAACCAAATTTCGCTTTTTATAATTGCTTATTGTCTCGACCCTACTGACGAAATGTATGCAACATGGTCTTCCTGACTTTTTAAATTATCAATTTCATGCATCATTGGTTCCATCGTTGTTTCTGAACAGCCTTGATTTTCATCCTGTATGCAAAAAACTCTTCTTTAATTTTTTCGTTCATTATTTGTAAACAAATAAATTATCTGACTTACCGAAAATAAGGCATTTGTCTTTCAGTGAGCATAAGAAACGTAAATGATAATTTTTTCTCCACAAAAAAACACTGACCTCGTTTCAGTCTCTCTTTTTAGGCTCTGGTAGTCAGCAGCATCGGTTAATCAAGTTTCTGGCAATTTATTTAAGCAAAAGAAAGGTTTATAGCCTCTATCTGCTTCGTAGTCATTAATTTTCTTTTTCCAATGTTCAATTATCGGTCTGCTTGCATGAAGTTGTCGTTCCGTCTGCAACTGCTTGTTTTGGTGTGAAGAATTAAAATACCTGCTGTTTTGCGAGAATACTTTTTTTGGTAAATTTTATTTTGAACAACATTAGAATACGTTCGTTTTTTCACGGCTTGAATTTCATTCAGGCTTGATTCCATATAAATCTCGAGATTCAAAGTTTTTGGCAGCTATTCTCATTTCTTCTCTTGCCATATCTGGATTCAACAAATTTTCTTTTAAACTATAATTTTGAGCACAATTTAATGCAATATATCCAACAACTTTTTCTCTTGAGATAACACAATTTTATCGACAATTGATTTTTGTGATATAATCGTGCCGACAAACCATCTTCTTGCATCTTTATTAGTTAAGCTCTTCTTAAAATCTTTCCAAAAAATATTGGCTTCTTTAGTCAGTAATAATTCGAAAATTTCAACTTAATTCATTCATTCCGAGCCAATCATCGACGTCTTTCAACAATTGTTCAGCTTCAAATATGTATCTTATATTAAATTTTCAAACATTGAAATTTGAGTATTTAATTTAAAATGATGTGAGTTCAATAATTCAAACAGCAACTGAGATTTAAATGCTTTACCTTTATCTGAGTGAATAGTCTTAGTAACTCCAAATTTCAATAGCCACGGTTGTCAGTGAAATATATATGATTGCCAAAATATACTGTTTGCCGTGTATTATTTATATTTATAAATTGACCACAAAAATAAATGAATATCTCTTTAAACACTTCTTTGGTGCTTTGTTTAATAACCATTCTTTTTTGGTTTTTTCTGTCCATGTCTTCTGTTTTTGGGATTCTACACAGTTTTCTATGACATTCTTGACATCTTTTCATTAATATTTAAATTTAAATTTATCTTTGCATATACATGTCTTTTTCTTATACAAATCTCTATGCACATCACTGATTAAAAATTCTTTACTTTTACTTCTTTTTCATCATTTTTCTTTGACTCGTCAATTGCTAACATCTTCGTTTTATTCTTTTCAGATTTCGAATATTTGTGAATCGTTTGACGCTGATTACATGTGGTACAATTATTCCTCAATAAAGCATCCTGATTTGTATGTTTCGGTATTCCAGTTTTATACCCAATCCAATTAAATAATAAAGCTTCAATATTGCTAAAAGTCTTTCTAATCGCTTTTTGTTTTCTATTACTTAAGAATATGAGAATATCATCCATATAAACAACTGCTTCTTTCCAGAGAAGATCACCCAACACTTCTGTCATTAAGTTTTTGAAAGGTAGCTACAAGAAAATGTATCATTTGAATAACTTGCAAGATTAGATTTCAAGTCAGAATTTACTCTTTTCAAAAATATCGACCAACGCACAGAGAATTTTAAAAAATTATACGAGACGATTCTTTGTATCAAACACACGCCAACCGATTTTGAACGTGTATTTTCGGTGTGCAGTAAATTTTGTACCAAAATTATAACACGTCTCTCAGATAAATCCCTCTAAGCTCTTGTTTATTTTGAAATATTATTATAAACAATAAAATCATTTTTTAAATATGTAATATCTGATGTAATACGTAATAAGCATTTCAAAAACAGTAAAATCAGCTGATTTCAGCTGTTTTTAAAAAATATAAAAAGCAATAACAGCTGTTTTTTAAAAAGTGCTGGTTTTGAAAAACCCTAGGTGGATGAGAAATTCTAGATCATTGACATCATTATTTTCATCATTGGTAAACTGTCCATTCAACAAATTTATGAAAAATTTTGTTTCTTATATTTTTATAACGAGGTTTTGAGATGTTTGGTTATTTAAACTACATTTGACCAATCAGAATTATTCAGCCCTATTGAATCTTTTTAGCGTTCATGTTGCAATGTTTTGTAATCAAAATAAATAACAACAATCATTTTCAAATGACATTATTTTTAAAACATGTTTGACTATGAATCAGTAAATTTATCGATGATTTTTGATAATCACCAATTTTTTGGGTCGCCTTTTCAAAATTCGTGAAAATCTAAAATCATCGATAAATTTACTGATTCATTGTCTATATATATTTTAAAATAATGTCGTTTGAAAATGAAAAGCAATCAGTGGTGAAAGTTAAAAAAATTAAAAGAATACATAGCAATAATCATGTTAATACATTTATTTAAATAAGAAAATAGTTAAATATATGTAATGGAAATTTAAATATTGATGATTTGTTTGTCAAGTTTTGAGATCCTAATTTCGGGTACATGGATTGGTAACTTATTTTTCAAATTTCTTTTATTATAAGATTTAACTGATCGATTGAATATGCTTTAATGAAATATTGAAAATCATTATTTATTTTACAATAAATTTTTCTAATTTCATTCAGTTTAAATTGTTTTTGATAATAGCGATGGTCATATATTCCCACCAATAATTATGTAATGACATCTGTGATTATGTTACCATTCGTAGCCTTATTATTTTTAATATACACACGAAGTTTCTATCCTTCGGTTCCTCTATTTATATTCTAGTATTCTTAATTTCATTAATTCATATAATTTCTTTCTTCTGGAACCTTTATACTTTTTGTAGGTACTCTCATCTGTTACTATCACATCATGAATATTCCCTTTTACAAGTTCTAAGAATATTTACTTTATTATTTACGTTACTTAATTTGTTATTTATATTATTTTATTATTTACAAAAGATTCATTTTTACAATTTTATACATTCATTATTTTATCATCATTCACATTTATTTCAATCATAGCTCATAGACATACTATTATAGGAATTATCTAAAATTTAGTTCTTATCTGTACTTTTCTTGATGAAGATTGTTCTTTTTTGGTATGCGTTTACTTGTATTGATCCATCTCATTTTCGTATGTCATTCGAAATTTCCCATCTTCGTTTCAATAGTTGTGTGGAGTTAGTGGTTTCTGACCTTGACCCCTTTTTCATACAAGCTTTTGCGCCCGCCAATGGTTTTCCGTTGCTAGGCAACGTTGGAACTGCAACCATTGGTTATGAAACCGCCAAGGTGAGCTGTGACTACAGAACTACTAGGCTCGGCCTCATATCGGGTTCAGAAAGATACCATTAGAAGGCTTCTGCTTGTCTTTTAAATTTCTAGTCACTTAACTTCCTTTTCACGATTACTCATTCAGCCTAATTTTCCATTTTTCGATGTATTATTCCAGTAATAAGAAAACAACCACAAAAACGATAAAACGATTTGAAATTAAACGTTTATTATGATATTACAAGCTACCGTCAGAATGTTATTCTTTATTTGTTCGTTTTTGCCTGTTGGAGTTCTCGGCATAGCTGTACTCGCTGTTGTTGGAGCTCTACATTCTCTTGACGTAATTTTTAGTCCTACTTTGCTATACTGGTAAGCTGGCCATTGCATTTATTTCGTTTTCATTTCAGCATGCTTTATTAAAAGTTCTTTATAATACGTTATATTAAAACGGGTTAGATAATTGCTTTATTAACCTTAATTTCTGTCCATACAATACTGAGTAACTTATTCAATTAACCCTAATTATTATCAATTCATAATATCGCTAAATTTTACATGATCACTACTTTTAGATTTTTTATTAAAAATAATAATAACAAAAAACAAAGTCAGCACAAACGGAAACCTTTTATTCTATTAATACATTTATACATTAAGTCCGAGTCTACTTCACGGATTTTTTCTAGACTTCTAGCTGGCAGGCTTCCGTAAAAAGAGTGCGTCGGGAATACGCATGGTCGTCCTTTGTTCGGTTCAATAAAGTTTCCAATAAAGTTTCCAATGCCAGGTGTATTGGAGCCTCGGTTTCTAGTAGAGCCGGATTATCTAGGTTGAAATATACTCCATTTGCTGGGTTATATCCGTCGGAACTGAGGATTCGGCCACTGGCTATATCAGCATTTATCTGTGCTAGTCGTCTGCGTTGGATGTTGGCTTTTCAACGAAATTTCCGCTTCAAGTGTTCGAATTGTTGCAGGGCGAATTCTGCCTGCCAGACTTGGCATCTCCACGTCCTCGTCCTGGTGTGGGTTTCGATAGGGCCACTACTTGCTGCCGTAGGTGGACAACGAATAGCCACGATCCCATAGGACTTGTCGATATCGGCATTCGAACCGACTGGGAACTGTCAGCGTCGTGCTTGAGTCATCTGACCAATCGATTTGGGTTGATCTTGGTCCTAGTAGAAGTGCAAATAAATAACAGATTAGTGGATGTCCTTTTTCATAGTTTAATTATGTAAATTTTTTCGTCAGTTTAGGTTCAAAAAGGTTTAATTATACAAATATTTCCAGCGTCTTAATGCAAAAATTAGATTAAAAACTTCGAATTACCTTGTGCATGATCTACTTGGTCATAGTCCTGTTTCTCCTCCGTCATAGCTCGGCCCCTTTCATCTCGCTTCCGATTCCTCCTTCTCGTCATACGATCGCCGGTATTATTAGCCATTTGAAAAGAATTATGTTGGACTATTTGACACCAGTGCGTATTTATACCGATTGCCGGCTGGGTGTAGATTGAACATGCTCTGCAACCAATCGGCAAAATACCCACGATGATGACCTGCAACTTGTATTTATTATATCGTGTGATTAATGTTTTCAACGGTTTCAACTGCCCATAATATGTCATGATTATATTGTCGCGTGATAGCAGTTGGTATTTTTTTGGTATATTTTGTTTGTATTTAAATTGTAGATTCATCGGTCGATAGTTCTCCCCGGCAACTCATCGGTGTCCGATTCCCGAAAAAGAAACTCAGTGATGCGCATTATTTGAATTCAGCGATATGATTTACAATTTAGGTATAGCGATAAAATTTCCTTTTGGATCGGTAATTAATTTTAGTTTTCGTTTAAGTTGGTTCGCCTGCCATCAGTCAGTTTTCGATAAATCGGTTATGAAATTTTCCCAATGCTTGGTAACGTCTTCCCTGATGAAACTTCAACCGTCTGCTATATGATATTGGAGTTATTTTCCGCGAAGTTGGTGTACTCTCCGGTTTTTATTAGTTGCTTTGTTCGATATCCCTAGAGTGACTTCAAGTCGATTGTTGCTAGGATTATCTTTTGTGTCAGGTTAATTTAGTTAAATTTGGGTATATTTTCTTTGATATATTTCAATTAAGGGATCGATATTGTTGGCTAATGTTTTTCTTGGATTGTTATGTGAAACGGCGATTTAATTCGAATTTGTGTTAAGGTAGATGGGCATTAATAAATTGATATCGTTATATTTTTTATATGATTAATTATTTGACGTTCGAGCCCGTCGTTACGCACGACTAGACTCTCACGGGCACGAGCTATAAGCGGATAAACCGCACTTACACCTCTTGATAGTTATGTGAGATTTTAATAACTTGTAGTTTGTATGGCTGTGGGCCAGGAAAAATTTCGACAAATTGAAAAATTCATTTACTCAAACTCATATAATTGCTCTCATAAACACATTGTTAGTTAATAGACACATAAGTTCCATATTAAATTCAAAGCATTCTTTCGTCCTCACTTCAATAATTAGCCGATAGTACGTGTTGATAGTAGTTCGAGACGATCGTTCCGGACGCTTTGCTATACAATACAATTTTTTCTGATAAAAAACGTCTAAGATTTTTACGAGAAAAAGTGATTGCTCACAAGTGATTAAATTCTGCGAAAATGAATTGGTATATATAGGTGTTTTGTGACCCTAACCTTGCGTGTTCTTTTTGATGCATTTTAACAAAATTTGACCTTGATTTTTATTTTAATATCTAATTCTTATTTTATCAATTTTCTATATTAAATGAATACTTTATTTTATTTAATTTTTTAATAGAATATTTCTTATTGAAAATATTCCATTTCATTCGTTCGCTGCTAATTTTTATGAATTATCCATTTTTCGGTCAAATTTTGTGTTATCTTGTTATTTTTATGTTAATTTCGTGCTGATCTTGGTGCGTATTTGTTATTATTTTGATTTATTTTTATGTTTTTTTTGATTTTATATTTAGTTGCATTTTTCTCATATTTTTAGGTTGTTTATTTGGTGTTTATGGATCTGATTTTAAATCTGCATGTTATATTTGCGTGCTATTTCAAATTCATTTAAACAAAATCCAGTGCTACCCTCAACAGTTGCTTTATCTCCTTATGAACTAATCGTTGTTCTGTCTCCTTGGTAATGTCATTTTTTTTGCATTAAATAATGTTTTCAAGTTTCATTTGTTTATAAGAATTATCCATAGGAATTCCCTATTTTATACACTGTTTGATCCCGTCTATTTTGGTTGATATAACATTCACTCTCTTTATATCTCCGGGGGTTACATCTTTTACATTCTAAAGCTGGACGATTCCGTATTACATGGCGTTCTGCGACATAAAGAAAGCATTTGAAATTACAGTCTGTACTGAAGTGATCGAAATTTTCTGCTTTATTTCGAAATATTCTGTTTTTTTAGATAACTTCAATTGTTTTGGTTCCCATTCACATCTCACCTGAGTAATACGTCTCTAAAATTCCTACTGTTGTTACTAGGGTTAAGTAAGATTTTCATGGCATTTCCCCGATCTATCGTTTTGTTTATATTCTATATATTTTTATCTTTGCTTTAATTTGATCTGCGGTTTAAATTTCTTTATCGCTATCTCGTTTCTTACGACTCTGTGTCGAACACGATGCGTTAGCAGGCATTTCTCGATATTTTCTTTATTATATTCCTGTGAATCTTACTTTTATGTCAGTATCTTTATTTTTTTGATAAAAGGCTTCTCCCGACTTGTTGCTTTTTGTGTATTCAGTTAGATCGTCTATCAACGTTGTTGGTCAAACCTTTTACAAAATTATTTTTAAGTTAGGGTTTCAAAGATACATTTCAACATACTGCATAAATTTTTATGTAAAATTATATTTAAAATTAAATTCAAAACTCTTCGTATAATAGATAAAATCAAAATAATTTTATAATCTCAACTTTTCTTAAAACCAACATATTTTTATTAATTTTTAAAATTTTAACACACGCCTAACAATTATTATTATTATTATTATTAATTATTATTATTAATGTTATTATTATTATTAATGTTATTATTATTATTAATTTTTATTATTATTAATTATTATTATTAATGTTATTATTATTATTATTATAACTATTATTATTATTATTATTATTATTATTATTATTATTATTATTATTATTATTATTATTATTATTATTAGTATTAGTATTATTATTATTAGTATTATTATTATTATTATTATTATTATTATTATTATTATTATTATTATTATTATTATTATTATTATTATTATTATTATTATTATTATTATTATTATTATTATTATTATTATTATTATTATTATTATTATTATTATTATTATTATTATTATTATTATTATTATTATTATTATTATTATTATTATTATTATTATTATTATTATTATTATTATTATTATTATTATTATTATTATTATTATTATTATTATTATAAAATGTGAAAAGCGCAAAGAAAATGTGGTGATAATGGAATAACAAGAATTAAAAAACAATAGCCAAAGCTGACTCAAAATTGTAACATTACATTTTATATAAAAACACAACAACTATAATTAAAGAAAATAAGATAGAGAAATAATTATTAAAAAAATGTAAATTACAATTTATGTACAAATTTATCATTTTGAAAATGGATATTTTAAACACGATAGCCGGAATGTTCCATGCTATTCTGACGCATTGTATAGCGATCCAGATCATCCTTTGAACGGTGCCTGCATATTAGCACTATCCCAGAAATTAATAATATTGACCCAATCAGGCACCCAATTATTATATTTACTATTTCCCCGGTTGTTATTTTACCGAGAACCTCTGTTAAATGTCATTTAATTTTATCTCAACTACATATTTTCTTACTCTTTGTTGTAACTCTTGAACTGTTGGCCTTAATATATGATTCCGAATCTAAAAATGAATTAAATATTTACATATCAAACAAACAAATGGCGAAAGATAAAATTCCCATTCGTTATCGGCAAGATAGAATGACGGTCAATTTTTTCAAAAGTAAATTACCTTTTATTACTAATAAAATTAAATTATTACTCACACAACTTAATCAGACGCAGTAAATATTAGCGACAAATATTTGATAAAAATACACAAATAAATGAAAATTTCTAACCAAATCTGGAATATGAAACTCTTTTTCGCGAAACAATTATGGACATTTAGGTGAATGACAGAAATAATTTAGCCTTTTCAATAATTTATTTTTCGTTTAATTTATTCGATTGGACTTTATTGCAAAGGCTCAATTATTGTAAAGGCTAAATTATTGCAAATGCTAAATTATTGCAAAGGATCAATTATTTCAAAGGCTAAATTATTGCAAAGGATCAATTATTTCAAAGGCTAAATTATTGCAAATGCTAAATTATTTCAAAGGCTAAATTATTGCAAATGCTAAATTATTTCAAAGGCTAAATTATTGCAAATGCTAAATTATTTCAAAGGCTAAATTATTGCAAATGCTAAATTATTGCAAATGCTAAATTATTGCAAATGCTAAATTATTTCAAAGGCTCAATTATTGAAAATGCTAAATTATTGCAAAGGCTCAATTATTGAAAATGCTAAATTATTGCAAATGCTAAATTATTGCAAATGCTAAATTATTGCAAATGCTAAATTATTGCAAATGCTAAATTATTGCAAAGGCTCAATTATTGAAAATGCTAAATTATTGCAAAGGCTCAATTATTGAAAATGCTAAATTATTGCAAATGCTAAATTATTTCAAATGCTAAATTATTGCAAAGGCTAAATTATTGCAAATACTAAATTATTGCAAATGCTAAATTATTGCAAAAGCTAAATTATTGAAAAAAGACTTAATTATTGCCAAAACTATTGGTAGTCTATTTGGTTTGTAATTTTGTCTTCTGTTCTGTTAGAAATTTACTGGACTGATTTTATTCACATGTAAAGCATTATAAGTGGTTTGGAAATGATCAAAAGAAGACTTAACGGAGAATATGCATCTCCCTAAGGGTTGATAATTTTCAGTTGAACTACGAGTGGAATTGATATTGGTTGGAAAATTCTTTTCAAACTATAATTCAAGACCTTATTGATACTAAGGGAATTGATGGATCAGAATTACTTTGAGTAATTAACATTTTCAGCATAAAAAAAGTTGAAAATGAAAAATCTTATATATAAATCATTTAAACAAACAAAAATCTGTAAATGCGGATTTAATAATTATATGTAGTCTTTTTCTAAAATTAATGCTTCCAGATTTTTTTTGTTTTTTAATATTAGCCAAAGTATAAATGTAGTTAATTATTCTATATTTAAATCTAATTTTTAAAATATTTCTTTAATTTATTTTTTTAAAATAATATCAATAAAGAGAAAACGGCGTGCGGTATAATCCTTTTTAAGTAAAATTAATAAAATGTGACCAGTATAATTCATCCTTTTACTTATTTAGGTTTCATATTTACAGCATTGACTCATGATCACGGGTCCATAAATAATTTCCATTCTAATTCATTTGTCATTTAAATACATAAACATCATTTTGTTTTCTAGAAATTGATTTTTTTACTTATTTTTTTATTTTAAAATCATTTTAATTTTTTTATAATTTCAAATTTTGACAGCAATAAAAAAATATTTTAGTGCCTGCAATATTTAGTTTTAATTAATTTCATTAAATGTTAATTAAAATTACAAATGCGTTTTTAAAAATAACATATATTTAATTATTGTTTAAATATTAATATAAAATCGACATCTTTTTACTATTTGAAACTTCACAAGCAACTAACAAAATTCAGCAATTATCCATATATGAATCTCTACATCAAAATTCAATCATTTAAATTACTGATTATTCTAATGATCGTATAACTTATGTTGTTTAAATATTATGAAAAATTCGTAAAATAGAATTTCAAAAACGTGTTCGTGTTTATAAGCTATCCGGGCAGATAGAAATTAACAAAATTATAATCGAAAATGTTAGAAAATTCGATGGCAAAAATAAAGAAGTGGGGGAAATTATTTTGGAAGCCAAGAATGTGAAAAATGCCATGAATTTAATGCAATTTTTACTTGAATGGCAATTGTCTTCGGTCTTTAAACAGCTGAAGAAGAGCAACATGACGATGGATTTCGGAATGCTGAAAAAGGAATTATTGAAAACTTTCGGTATAGTCAAACAAGAAGCCTTTACGAAACTTTTACAGAAAAAGTTATTAATAGGTGATAACTCGGATGTTCATGTAAATGAATTAAGGTCACTGTTGGAATGTTCATGTGATCTACTGACTCGGTTTTTTGTAAATAGTTTACTAATTTATTTAACCAACTAAAAATGTCAACAGCGTCAACAAGGAAGATTGCAACAAGAAGATTGCAAGTCAGCAAGTTATGATAATGAAACGGTTACAGTAGTAGTACCAAGATCAGATGGTGGAAGACAAGCCAATCAAAAATGCACAGAAAGATGGAAAGTCGGGCATATTATTAAACGATTATCAAATACAAAATTTTAGTCAGTGATATTAGAATGATGTAATATTAAACAACTTATGTTGTTTAAATATTACGAAAATGCCGTAAAATAGAATTTGAAAAAAGTGTTCGTGTTTACATATCGTTTCCGCGTATTTCTGTCTCTTCGAATCTAGATAAATTCAATTCAAATTCGAAACCGTTGGAATTTATTCAGAAGAAATACAAAATCCTGATATTAAATGTTCGGTGATCAACCGGAAACTAAAGAATTCAATTATCAATTGGTAAAATCGTCTTATCTAATTTATCTAATTTTGTGTTCTTACAAACATCAACACGAAGCTAAACTTAAAGTTATTAAAAATTTAAAATTATAAGATTGAGGATATTAAGAATAAAATGTATAATCATACTTGAGTGGCATAATGGCGGTGAATGTAGATTAGGTGCAGGTTTATGTTTTACGTATAAAATGTAATTTTCTTAATAAAGAACTTGAAGGATCTTTTATAAGCTCTTGAGGTCTTTGGTAATATCAATTGTGCTATTCATTCATAATATTGATTTTTAGTGAGGATTTATGAGCAATTTAATGATTAATTTATATTTTTAGAATAATTTTAGTAAAATAATTTAAGATATTTCATCTTAATCATAATCAAATGAGAAAGGTTGTAAGGCTTTAAAAATTAAATAAATTTTACCAGGGCAAAGGAAATAAGCACTAGCTGAATTTTCTACGCGCTCCTTCCTATCTGAATTATAACATTGCACTTTCAATAAACTATGCCATTTTTGCTGTTGACAATCCAATTGTAATACTGAAGATGTTAAGTATAGTCCTTTATTTTCTGGTTCATCTGTCAAAAACTTTGATGATTTTATTTCATTGAAAGGCTGAGCACCAGACATTTGATCATTTGGAAACTGAAATTTCGGCATAAAATTATCATTTAATCATTGCAAATAATAATAGGAAGAAGAACACTTGCAATAATAATAATAATAAATTTTTACCAAAATTATTTTACATTTTGTTTCATCTTGCATCAAAAAATATCAATCAAATCCATCAGTCGACTGTGATAGAAACTTTGAGAGCGGAAATAATGGGCCATCATTCCAATGTATATGTTATTATACCGATGACATGTAAATTGAAAGCCAAGATTCGAACAAAATCTAAGTAGGAATTTAAGTCCACTTATAAACACAAAAAATAGTTTTGGTAAAAACTTTTTAAATATTTTTGTTGAAGATTTTATTTAAATTTTGTTAAAATCTCAGTTTTATAAAATTTAAAAATTAATATTTTTTAACATTTTGTAGAATTCGTGATTTCAAAAAAAGAAAAATTTTTAATTATTTATAAAGTTTTTTGAGAATTTAAAAGCAGAAATTTGTTTAAATAACAATGATTTACTCTACATAGTTTAAAGTTCAAGACTACCTGACAAAGACTGTTATTCAGTCGAAATATTTTGTAGATGAATATATAATTTGGATTGGTGTTGTTATTCTTTAATTTAATTCTTTGTCAATTTTGTCTGATTCTGTTTTAATAATAATAATAATAATAACAATAATAATAATAATCTATAGCGGATTAACCAATAAGCACACTAAGGAGGTGCTAAGGGCACCGCGTTGAAAGGAGCACCACGACGAGCTACTGCAGCTTTTTTGCAATTACTAAATGACTGTGTGAACTAGCGTAGTGATCATTTTTTAAAAATGAGTCATATTTATTAACTCAAAATGTCCACTGATAACGTTTAAAACTCTAGCCGCTAACTCCTAACTCTAGGCTTTTATTATTATTAACCATATTAATATTCTTTGGTAAATTTGGTATGGTGTTCGATCACCATACTTGGTAAGTGCTTAGGGCGCCTGAATATGTTAATCCGGCCCTGATAATATAGTTATATAATAATTATAATGTTAATAATTCAATATTATAATCAACATAAATAATTGTTTTATTAAAACAACACAGAATTTGCAATGTTCATAATTAATTAAAGAAATGTCAGTTGCAAAATTCTGCTAAACATATTTTTTTTAAATTTTAAAATTTTCATTTAAAATTTTAAATAATTAGCAAAAGTTAACGAAAAAATAAAAAAGTTGTGTCTAATTAAAATTATCGTGTAGCAATTATATTAGAATGGAAATCGGAAAAGAACTTGATGTAAGAGCAATTTTTGCAAGATGAAATTTGAAAATCTGAAATCGCAGTCTACTGACAAAAAATGATATGACTTACTGATAATTATAAGTAGCATAAAATTGATAAAAAATAATACTCACAATTTGGGTCACTGTCCATTGGATTTTTGGGGGCGGAAAGCTGAAATTGCTTGAGCAGTTGACATTGACACTTTTGATGTCACGGGATAATAATTTATAAGGATTTTCTTTTGACCCTTTTCCTTTCAATTTCTCTATTTGGTATTGGGAATTTACTATAGCTGGTTTCGTATTGTATGATATTTCTCCCACTAATATCGAGAGAACTGACGGAACTGTAAAATATTACAGTAGGATTAAATATAAGAGGAATTTACAACTAGTTCGTAAAAATTTTTATTAATGCGAAGTATATGCAGTGACAAAGACCATGAATATATATATATGTTATGGTAAATGTACACTCTTGGTAAATGTGCACATTTACCGTAATATCTACTTACCGTAACATATATATAGGATGTTTATATTTATAAAGACTTGGAGAATTTATTATTATTATTATTATTAAATAAAAGTTTATTTTAAATGGTTACTAAAAATATATTAATTTTTAAATTTTATATTAATATTGTAAAATATTTTATAATTTACATTTACATTTTAAAATAAATTTAGAAAATTTAAAGTTTTTTAAATCAAAAAATTTAATAATCTAACAAAATGCAAATCCTATTAATGTCTAAATTCCTTTTTTAACTCCCACTTATTTCTCTGAGGTGGCAAAGTATTCTTTCGTTCAGTAAACCTACTGTATAAATTACGATATCACAAAATTAAAGCAACAATGTAGTGGTACAAGTTTTTTAAAATAAATAATAATAATAAAATCTCCGAATCTTTATAAATGTAAACATCCTGTATATATAAATATATATATATATATATATATATATGTGTGTGTGTGTGTGTGTGTTACGGTAAGTAAATATTATGGTAAATGTGCATATTTACCAAGAGTGTACATTTACCGTAACATATTTATTATAAATGTTATAGTTATGAATTTAATATATAATATAGGTTTCCATCCGATGACAGAGTATCCAGTAACACGGTGTCACCCATGCCCCATAAAGAAATTGTGGGTACCTACAACACCATTTTTCTAGATAAAAATTTGAAAAGAATTAAATTTTTTCACATTGTATATTTTTCATATTAGGTAATGCTACATATTTTTAAAGACCTAAATACAAATAATATATTCTAAGTAACCATGTCAGAAAACGCTAAAGATAATTCATATCTTTAGAATTCAAAATATAAATCTTGAATAGTCTTGCAAAAGGTGAAAAGGCATCCATAAGATTTAAGTGATTCTAACGTCCAAATAGTAGTACTTCATTGCACCAGGGCAGGCTTCCGCAAACTTTTTAAGTTGCGCCCCCCATTTTCAACCTATTTATTTTTGGCGCCCCCGACTTAATAAAAAATCATAACGATACAATAAAAAAGACGTAAATAAAATAAACATCTTTAAAATAAACAAAGTGTATTTTTCTATTTCTTGTAAATTGAACAAATTAAATATTATGAAAATAACAGTTCTAATGCTTTAGCAAAAAAACAATAATAAATATTCAACGAAAAAACCATACTTCGTTTGTAATATCTAACAATTTTAAAATTTTCTGGAAACAAAGAATTATTACATTTTAAAATTTTCTGTGCCCCAAAATTATTATCACGCACCCCAATCTGGGGCCACCCCCTAGTTTGCGCACCTTTGCTCCAGGGTAACATTTTTATACCTTCAAAAAATATCTTAGTGAGAATTTAAATCTCTACAATATTTATAGGAATTATATTTTGATCTAAAAAATATTTGGGTATGAAAAGTACAAAGTTTTGCACAGAATAAAATTAAAGTAGATTAAAATTGATTATTTCATATTCGAAAATTCTCATTTTTGTTTTTAATAAACTTGAAACTTGCAGTGAAGGCTTGTCATATAATTTACTAATTATTTATTGTGAATCGGTGCTGCTATTGCCATTATTGATAATATTGATGAATATATGAAAAAATAGAACCCTAAAACACTGAAATGAAACCTTAATGAGAAATTGCTTTGATAATACCCCAATTATACTGGAAATTTCTAGGATATATTGTCTCGATTTCTATGAAAGTGAATAAAATTATTTAAGCATTTATTAATAATATTAAATAAAAAACTTATTTTATAAGAAAAGCAGAAAAACAATTCACGAAATGAGAATTTAATTGCCTTGCTGATGATGCTGTTGGAGTAGAAAGCTAATCTCATCGAAGTCTGTCTGAAAGGTCTAAAGCAAGTAGATGTAACTAAGAATCACTGAATTCAAGCTGTAATTTAAAATAGTGAAAGCGATGTGAGATTAATACATGATGAATGAGCTTTGAATTTTCTAATGTATTAAATACATATATGTTCATAAATAAAATAATGTATAATGTTAGATGACCCATTTACTTG
The DNA here is from genome assembly GCA_022537955.1 of Schmidtea mediterranea. NCBI lineage: Eukaryota > Metazoa > Platyhelminthes > Tricladida > Dugesiidae > Schmidtea > Schmidtea mediterranea. The sequence continues at coordinate 214,077,950 of CM039680.1, forward strand.
TCAAATCATGACTTCAAGACGCATTTTGCTTTCAAATACCCATAATTTCTGTAAAAACTAGACTTGTAAAATGATAATTATGTATTTTACCATTTAGTTCATTTTAATCTAAAACAAAAAAATTATGTTCTAAGGTTGGAGCTTTTAAATGGTCTTCTCCTAATATATAAAAAACTGGCATAAGTCGTCGTGGACTTTGAGACACAAAGAAAATATACGTGTACGCGTGTTTCATTATATATGTCATTCACGTTTTTGCTGTTTTATGACGCAACCTGATATTATTGCTCATTTGCACATTTATTTTGTTTTGATTAAGTTGCAAGGGGTTATAGCTGAAATTTTATCGGTATACTCAAAGCGCATTATAATATTTTACGAATTTTTCACAGTTAAGTATTTTCAGTATATATATATGTGTATAAAATTTTAAACAAATAATTATTTTTAATTTCATTTGGTCTTGTTGTTATAGTTTTCTACATAAATTACATTGGCAGAAAAAAAATTTGTAATTTTGAAGTTTTCTCTAGCTGATTTTGCAAGTGATTCAAGATCAAAGAATGCAAAACATAATAAAAGTCTTGGATTCTATAATAAAAATATTTTACCATATAAAGAAAGAAAAGGTATAGAGTACATATATGAAATGTTTAAAACAAAAGTTTTTGCAATTAAAATTAATTAAATTTTCAATAAAAAGTGTCAACCATTATTTTGACTAAAATTCAATTTAATCAAAACAAGTCTCGGATTAATGCTTGTACAGATCCTTATCAATTGGTCATGGTGCTTGCGCAATGTTGAATTATTGCAATCATTACCTAGTTTATAAGTTGAAGAATTTAATTATCTCAAATCAGGATTCAAAATAATGACTTTTTCTTCTAAGGAAAAATATGCATGAATTACTTTTTGAAGAAAAGGTTCAAGATGTATTGATACGTAACGCAAAGATGAAGCTTACATCCTGCAAAAACAGATTTTTTTCTCATAACCAAAACTATTATAAGGAACTAAACTGCATCTATAATGTATCATGGTGCTCAAACTGATGTTGGAAACAATAAATAATAAATATGAGATAAGTCTGTAGTATGATTAAAAAAAGTAAACAGAGTTAAACTTTTCTTTCACATTTTTTTTATAAAGCGAAGAAACAAAAATAGTTGACATTTAAAAATAAATTTAGAAAATTTAAAGTTTTTTTAATCAAAAAATTTAATAATCTAACAAAATCCAAATCCTAATAATGTCTAAATTCCTCTTTTAACTCCCACTTATTTCTCTGAAATGGCAAAGTATGCTTTCGTTCAGTAAACCTACTGTATAAATTACGATATCACAAAATTAAAGCAACAATGTAGTGGTACAAGTTTTTTTTTAATAAATAATAATAATAATAAATTCTCCGAATCTTTATAAATGTAAACATCCTGTATATATAAATATATATGTGTGTGTGTGTTACGGTAAGTAGATATTACGGTAAATGTGCACATTTACCAAGAGTGTACATTTACCGTAACATATATATATATATATATATATATGTGTGTGTGTGTGTGTGTGTACAAAGGAGAGACTTCTAGAACAGAACTCACCAGCGTTTTTTACGTGGGTCATTTTTCAATTTTTTTCAAATGTTTTTGATGGATCACATAATTTTTATTTTAGATTACATATTATTTCAGAGTACAGAAAATGAAAAACATTGTTTACAAAGTCCTTAGGTGACCCGTAGGTCACAGGTTGCCGATCAGAGGTCTAGACTCTATGGCAGTTATTCCCGAAGTGGTTTTTATTAACCATCAGTGGTCTATTCCAGTTTAAAAAATATTGAGTTTCCAAGAGAGTGTATTTAGTTTTTCCAAGTCCTGTGCAAAATTTGACTTCCTGTCAATTTAATAATCTCCTAATACAGAAAAAAAATACAGAAATTTTTTCTTAACTTGAACAATATATAATTCGAAGCTGTAAATCGCTTATTGGTGTAAAAAGTCATTTACTTGAAATTTGAAAATAAATACCCTTGTTTTTAAATTTTGTTATGTACTAAACAAATATTTTTTGTAAAAATTAAAAAGGAAGTAAAAAATAAAATTCTTACTCTACTAGGATACTTAAGGTTGAATTTGACTAAATTGAAGCCGAATATTGAAACTTTGCTATCAAAGCATCATATTCATCTCTCATTAAAATAATAGATTTTTCAGTGTATTGATTCAATGATAAAGATTATAGATTTTCATTTTACGTCGTTTAAATTAATGTATACAGGGCCGGCTTTACGTACAGGCAGCGCAGGCGGCCGTTTTATGAGCCGTAATTTTAATACTTGCATGTAAAAATTGTAAAACAATATTCGAATTTTAAAAAAAATATTGTGTGAAAAAATAATAAAAAGGATAATCTTGGAACATCAAAGAGGACTAGATGAGGCTTATTCGCGCTTATTTGGTGTGAACGGGAAAAAAGGGATTTGCTTAAACGCTCGCAGTACGATATAGCTAATTGATAAACTATACTGGATAACTGTAGTATTTATGAATGTTCCGGTCACATGGATGTAAATGTACATTGATTTTGTACTTTACCATACACAGAGACGATTTGATTTTCTAATTAAAATTTATGTTTTTTTAAATGAGCCTTAATGGTCTGTAAAGTTTTTACATTTAATTAATTATTTTCTGCTTGAGTGTTGTTTTAAACTAGGAACAGATAAAATTTTCAATACGTTGTGACTGAGGTAAAGTTTAATTTTTAATCGTATTCGAGAATTTTTGTAACCGATACGACTAGACTTAAATCTAAGTAAAAAGCTCCGTGTATCTTTTCAAACATTTGTTTTTTGATTATTTTGCAAGTTTTATTTTAAGAAAACAAGGGTTCCATTAAAAACAGAAACTCGTCAAAGGTTCTACGGGAGAAAAATTTTCGGGAAACTATGCTCTTGAGTTTCAAAATTTTAGAGTGTTCAATTTATTATTAGAATTGTTTAAAATATATAAAAAGTAAATTATTGTAAAATATTGGATTTTATAAGGTTGTTTCATTATTAATTTAAAAAAAATAGCAGCCGGTTATATTTAAGATGATGATTAACAATGATCAATTTAATATGTGGCAAACAAACAAACACATTTAGACTTTTATATATAAGATAAACAGGACATTTTGAAAATGGCACAACCAAGAAACTCATGGAACAAATGAAAGTTTTGACCACCAAAACAAATAATTGGTTCTGAAACAATTACAGAAAACCAAGAAACAATACATGAAAAATAAAGCAGTAATATGGCTAATTTTATGTTCTTATTTTTGTCCATAGTTGTGTTTTAAATTTTGAATGGCCTCGAAATATTAGTTGCACCGAGATTTTCTTTTATATATTTTTAAATAAATTCTGAAAAATTGAGTAGAATTTAAAAAAGCAAAAATAATTAAAAATTTGAACAATCGAAAATGAATACTAAGTAAGATCAAATGGACAGGAGGAGGAAAAGAATATTAATAGACAAGAAATAGAAAATGATCATTGTTTGCAAAAATAAAGCACGAACGGAGAGTTTGCAATCTCAAATGTTGTGACAAAAAAAGACATGCATTCTAAGCCATGAATAAGAGTGATATTAAGAGCTACATAATTAATACGAATAATGGGGAGGAATATCGCGGTGAATGTTGAATGATTTGATAGAGTTCTAAACAACCAGTAGCTGAAAATTTCAGAGCCTCTCCACATTATTGGACCTACCCGTACTCCTCCGGCGTCAATAAGACTTATATTATATTATATAGTAAAAGGCAAAAATAGGTATTGAAACGAGATAAATCCTTTATTAAATAAACAATTAATATAGGCATCTTCATTAAACTAGACTCGACTTATAGCGTTAATATGCCTGATAATAAAACCGTTAGTGTGCCAAATGCTTTTTCAGTACGTTGTGAACAGAAGGAACCATTGCAATATTGTCCCTTTTTCAATAATAGGTTATGGGGTCGATTAATGTGTCCATTGGGTAACAATGTCAGGTTTTGATTCAAAGTTCTTCCTAGCGCACGAAGAAAAGAGCATCCATTAAGGATGCCCCATGGCAATGGGTATGAAAAGCCTCATTGGGACAGGGAAGCGGATATAAAGTGTAAATATCCGGTATTAGATATATAATTCTATTTTGCTAGTAAGTGGTTTATCGTTGATTGCAATCAGGAAAATTAATATTTAAGAAAACTTACACAAAATTAATTCTCAATTAAAAAATTGAATGTTTGAATAACTAATTGGAATGACTGAAAAGATTCTCGAAATGAAATTTGTCAATACTTGTGTTTATAATTAACTGTTTTTCTTCAAACAAACAAAAAATCCCAATAGGCATTTTAATTTTTTTGACAAGCGATTTTTAATGACGACTAAATCACTTTCATTGGCACATTAAATCACTGTGATTTGCTTAAGTTAGTTTTTGCCAACTGGATTACCTCAGGAGAAATTGGTATTTAATAAAAAATATTATCATTACGTGCACAGATTGTACATGTGACAAAATCCCAACTTGTCTCCAAAAACCAAATTTAGTCTCCCTCACCGGCATAAATCAGGTATTCCAAGCGCAAATTGAATGAATAATTCCCAAACATAAGTATAATTGGATAACATCTCATTTGAAAATATAGAAGTAAAAATCAAAACAAATTTTTTTCTAGTTCGAACTGTGGGACAAATGCGATAAAAATCCAAATCTCGACAAATTATGTAAGATAATGAGAGAGAGAGAGAGAGGAATCAAATCGAATTTGTAAAACGAAATTATCCACTTGAAAATCGTGCACACAGTTCCGCACATCGACTCGCACACATGCATTGCCTTACAGCACACACTATTCGAAACCAACTTGATGGAAATTGCAATGATCCGTCCTCGTGTGTGTTCTATATTAATGAAATGATCATTGCACACTTACTTACTAAAGTGATTGCGTTATATCATCAAATCAATTAATTGGAATAAAAAGTTTACAACTTTAAATTTTTTAGAATTTTAATTTTCCGATAAGTGTTTTATTGGATTAATTCCAAATCACAAAGAGGATTGAATAAATTTCGTTGTTTAATAACATATAGCAAAGAAATGTTATCAAAAATGTTATTTTCATTTAAGTCATGGCAATTATTAATCTAAATTCCATTTATAAAGAATTTATCAATCCTATACTTAATCGTAAATAAATAATGCATAAAAAAAATGTTGAAACTTAATAATTAATTAATCAATTATTAATTTGATTTACAATTTAAATTATAAAGTTTAACTTACTGGATAATGGTAGATCATAAATAAATTATGCGGAAATTTTTAAAATCAATTATTGATTAATTGATAATAAAATTAATTTACATTGTATAAAAAAATTATAAAATTCAAATTACCGGATACTGGTAAATCCAGCTTAACTACGTGAGGATCATTCACACATATATATTCTCCGCGATTCATCCAACTCACTGATTCTATTGTAAGATTCATATAATTCCAAGAGCCTATTTTGTTGCAGCTCATTCTAAACTTTTCTGGGCCCCACTGTGAACAATTTAAACTAATAATTATGCCGTTTCTTCTAAACATAAAACCGTCCAGTGATTGTATCTTTCCTCGGCATGAAATCAAAACGCTTTCTTTTACTGTGACAAAATCTTTTTTTGGAATTTGAAATATCTCAACGAATTTTTCCGCTATAAATTACCAATAAATTTCCCAATTAATTATAATTTAAATTTATATACTTGAAATGATTGGAAAGTAGAAAACAACTGTGATATATATAAAAATTGCAAAATTCATTATATTCGATAAAAAAAATAATTTTTAAGATTCTATTTTGTAAAATATATTTAAAGTGGTAGAATACACTATAATTTTCCCAAAAGAAAGATTAAAACAATAAAAAATGATAGATATTTTAATGTGTTTTGGATATTTATATTTTGATTATCAACTAAATCGATTATTATGTTTCTTTATTTGAGATTTTGTTTGATTTTTTAGTTATTTCAAATATTTATTATTTCTAGCATGATTTTAAAATCATTTAGAAAAATAATTAATTTATTGTAAGTATCGTCATGACTTTCTGAAAATTAAAATGATTCAAAATCTTTCGAAACAGGCAATTGGAATCTAACTGAATTTAGGTAATTAATCTTTTCTGGTTACCTTTTAAGAATTGGATATTTCATGTGAAAAGATGGATGGTATTGGGCCAGAACACAAACGGCCTTGAGATTGTTTAAATGAATCGGTAACACACACGCAAAAACAACATGCAGATTTAAAATCAGACCCATAAAACATCAAATAACCCTGCTAAAATATAAGAAAGAGAACAATTAAATATAAAATCAAAAAACATAAAAGTAAATTAAAATAATAACAAAGTACAACAAGATCCGCACGAAATAAACATAAAAATAACACGAAAACCTAACAATTTGACCGAAATTTGACAGTTTATCTAAAAATGCGAAAATCAATGAAAATGAAGTAAAAAGCAAATAATTTGAATTGGAAACAATTTAATTTAAAAATTAAAGGAAAAATTGTCAAATTAAATTATAAAATTAATAAAATTAAGATTAGAATATACTAGAAAACCACAAGATCAAATGTTGTTTTACTAAATAAAATTTAACACGCAAGGTTAGGGTCGTACAATAGGTATATATACCGATTCATTTTCACATTAAATAATGACAAAATCTTCGTTTGAGTAGTAAATTCAGTTCATTTAACGGAACTCGGGAACTTTAAAGAAATGTGAGTGATAAAATGTTCGAAAAGAACTCTCTCCACGTCGCGTCCTTGCAACCTCGAAGGAGCTCTGCTTTGGCCTCGGCGTGGAGAGAGAAGTGTGATACATTTTTAAATAATTGGTCAACTATGTTGTATTATGCGAAAATAAACGTTTCTAATGATGATACAATTCTATGAAGTCGAAATTTTTCCGGCCCACAGCCGCTAATGCACCGCAAGTCAATAAAATCGACACACAATTCAGGCTGTGTAAGTGCAGTTTATCTGCCAATAGCCTGTGTTCGTGAAGGTTCCGGCGTGAATAACGCAGGGCCCAAACGTCAAATCATAACCGTCATAGGGGAAATTGGGAGGAGGGGAAGTAGTCTTTTGGTTGCTCCTCCACCGCCCATTTTCCTATAATTTCGACCTAAAATTCAGTCTCACATATCGGCTAAAATCATAAACCTTGAGTAGCTCGGTGAGCACTCTTAAAATCATAATATGAACACAAATCTCCTAAGATCAACTTGGAGGGAAAGAAGTGGGTGTACATTCGGAAATCATTGTTATGTAAAATATAATCTAACTCGATCTTAAACCAATCAATTACAAAAAAATTTATTAAATATTACGACTAAAGTTATTAGGTCAAAACGGTGACGGAGAATTAATGATAGTGATACTCAGTAAAGATCAGTATACTCGCATAATAATAATGCCGAAAAAATCAACGAGAAAAATTTAATCAGAGTAAATAAATTGCCCATGAACCAGTTAATAAAAATATTAATATAGCAGCTTTGTCTGTAGTTATTTTCACGATAAATTACTTCTTGCGTCGATTAAATCAATCTATCCAAAGTTTCATAAAATCCCTCAAAAATGTAGCTATATTATTAAAAAAATATTTTTTTTCCAAATATGACCCAACCACCAGTCAGAATAATAGGAGAAAATAAGATTGTATAATCCGAAAACTCGGCGACAAAATTAAACAATAATCATATTAACAATCTCCAACGTATTATTCTAACACCAGCCTGAGCATAACATGTACAACCCAACAAAGAATCGAATTAACTGAGCGGTAATCAAATGGGAAATAGAATGTGATCATCAGTATTGAAGAGCATACTATCAATCCTCGCCAATTGATCATAATAATAAACCAGAGGATAAACAAGATTGAGTTGCGTTTACATATAGATCATAATAATAGCGTCCGACATCAATCACAATCAATAAATAAATAAGTGATATGAAAGGTAAAAATTGACATCCTCGTAAGGCAGTAAAGATTTGCACACTCATCAGGATCATCGATCATTTCACTAATTCCTGGAAAAAATTTATTAATTCAATAAAAAGATAAAGAACAAAAATCTAACCGAAAATCTTGGTTGAAAAAACCAATCTTGGAAAATAATAACGAAAGACCAATTGATTGTTTAATAGATTAAAAGTAGTCAATAAAATCAATATGATCACAAGCACACGATCGACGTGGCGAGACATAGTTAATTCCAATAAGAGGAGTAGAAAATGACCGCGTGGCGAAAGACACCTTGTGCAAGTCGATTTCCGTAGTAGCAGGTGAGGTACACAAATACATAACATTCGTGCACATGCAGGCAGGCAGTGGAGAGGAATAATTTGTCGACACACATACCCGACAGAGGTATATGATATAAATAGACGATCAGTCAGTAAATTCACAGTCATAGGCAACATGAACAATAATCAACAGAACGATCCACGGTCTAAGAGTCTCCACTCACGCTACCCAGTTTCGAACGAAATTACAATGGAGCAACGAACCGGCGCTCAAGGAAGTAGGAATTTATTTTTAATTGACTAACGTTGATTTATAAAACATTTATGTATTACAATCCACCTACCCCATGAGAAAAATGTTAACCTATATTAATGATAAAAGGGCATCATAAATATCCTGGAAGACAACATTTTACATTGTTGTTGAATAAAAACTAAATGCAAAAATCCGGTTATGATGAATTTTCTTGTTGTACGTAAAATACGAGGCCCACGTGGATCTCTATATTAACCCGTCGCTAGTCCCGAGATTAGCCAGTAGACAATATTCTAACTACTTTATTACGAGTAAACAACGACCGGTCAAATGCCTATTGTAGAGTCGACAAAAATGATGCAACGTCTAGATAGCATGATAGATGCCCAAGACGTTATCCAGTTAAAGGACCAATTGTTTCAACTAGTAGTTAAATGCACTATACGTTCGAGTATCACCGAAGAGTATCGAGACTCAGCTATACGTTCAAAGGAACTCCTTAGATCAATAAAAATACTCTGTCGAATTTATCAATAAGAACATGAAGTTTCACCGATGAGGGTCGAGCAGCTAACCCATGAATTGTGATACTCGTCACTTACGATAATTGATAGAAATAAGATGAATCAGTTATGAACTCTAAATGGACTACGAGCGAGAAGTAACCCAAGTCACCCTGTCGCCGACTTCTCCTAAGTTATTAACTTAATAGGTATCTTAAATTAAGTCTACATTACATGGAGATTAATTCGTATTTTAACAATCCTACTCGTTAGATCCCTTATAATTTAATTAATTCATTTTGTCTAAAAATCAATTCATATTTTAACGAGCTACTAGATAGATTCATTATAGATTAACTAGTTCAGATTGCATAGACATTGATTCGTAGTTTAACAAGCCTAATCGATAGATTGGTCATAAATTTAATTAATTCATTTCGCACACATATTAATTTCTATGTAAACGATTCGACTTATTAGATTATTTATAAAATTGATGTTATCCATACTAATAGATTCCTGAGTGGACGAATCTCATGTTACGATGAGATTCCCACCCCATTCCGCCGCTAAATGTCAACAGGCGATGTGGGATGCAGGATATTCGATCTCCCAAGTGAAAGAAGCAAGATTCGAATTGCAGGGCGACGCGGAGGATGTCGAACGGCCGTATGTAGCCATCAAACGGGAGCCTGGACGAAATCCGGCTCGCGAACTCCGAGGACAGGCGGAAGACATCCTAAACCGACTCGAAGCTCATCAAAGGAAGACTAACAAGGAAGTAAATCGAGCCCGCCGGCATCTAAACCAGATAAACAAGGATATTGCAGCTGGCCTAATCCCGAGCACGGATGGGTATGCCCCTTTATATGGCATCTCATTTGAGCTCGATGATCCGAGAGTAAACCGGCCAATCCCGCCAATAACTGTGTCAATGCCGAAGAAGATCCTTCCCAGAGCAAAGAGAGCAAGAGATGGGGATAGAGGACCGGAATGGGATCACTCATATACCTGTTGGTCATCAAGACAGGACCCAAGAGACTGACTTTCTACTTCACGCTATAACTGATTTAAAACAATATTAATTCATGCTATAATTAACTTAAATATAATAATGGTAGTTTTCGTTGTCTTCCTATATTTATAGTTATCATAAAAATATTCACCTAAACAGAAAAACCCTTTTACGACTCTAAATTAATGCGTCTTGAAACTTAGTACTCGTAATCATATTCATTGTATAAACTGAAACATTCATGACCTAATTTTCTTTTCGCAGAAATGGACACCGGTATGATCTTAAACAAGGCTCTGAAAAACGCGCGAAAGGAAAATACAGACCTCCACAGACAGATGTTGGAATTGACTCGAGAGGTCCATCGTATTAAATCAACGTGGATAGAACCGTCCAAGGCAAAGGTTCTATATCAACGCGTAACCGCCGCCCAGCGTGGATGGGCTGAAGAGAAGAGATTGACGCAGGCCATGAAGACGCAGATTCGCGGACTAGAGGTGGCGCTAGCGACCTGTCAAGAAGGCCAAGCCGTCACATCCCCCTTAGTTTTCGCACCGGCCCAGCTGGCGTATCGCGATGCCACCAGCGTAACTAAACCGGCAATAAAACCACCTCAACGACGCCCAGGAAAAATCGAGCGTGCAAGGCGACGAGCAATGAGATTGACGGAACAACAAAAATGAGAAAGTGTCGTACAAATAAATGTTTTTAGTTTAAATGTCTGCACCTTTATTAAATTTATTAATTATTGCAAGATAATCAAAACTCAATCAGAGAGAGAGACGACTGACCGTATTTGTAAGCAAGGGGGACCAGGAGCAGAAAATCGCACACATACCTTCTATCGGTGGTGCGTTGAACCCGCTGTGGGATCGGGCCTTAGCAGTTCCTATATGGCGCTAACCTTTGGCGATCCTACAACCGGTGGTTACATTACCAACGTTGCTTGCAACGGGTAACCATTGGTGGCAAGATGATAATTTTCATATGGGGTCAAGGACATTGACAACACCAATAATCCCACAATGGTTACGCTATTAAGCGTAAAAGAAAATACTGGGTACACAGTAATGGCCATTAAATAATAATCTTTCCGCAGTCCTATTATGACCAGGTAGCACCCGTCGCTTAACCCCGTCTGGGTGCAAACATGCAATTCAAATCTAGAAAAAGATTTCAGAAATTAAACAAATAGAAACCTGCCTGGAGACACTTTGTAAATAAAGGGAAATGGGTTTGAAAAATTTCTAGATTTCAAATAAGTTCACTGGTGTTAATGAATCTATTCGGAAATGGATTTGTGAACATCTTCTTCAAATATACCAACAGAATAAATTATGTTAAGTTAATTAGTTGTTTATGTGGAAATCTGAGTTCATAGGGAAAAACAGTGCTCTTAAAAATAGTCAGTCATATAAATACCAGGAAAATATCGGTTACCTACACCTATACAAATGTTGACGAACAGAACGCATTTCAGTATTTAAAAGATGTGATTCTTATAAATAAGCTGCCTTGTTTCACTCTATCAACGACAGTCCCCATCTGATTGTGATTATAAATAAAAAGCAACTCCGTAACTTATGCCATGTCAAATAACACAATAATCATTTCCTTTTTGATAATACCGTTTCAAAAACAACTTCAAAACTTTACAACATTTGCTTCACTATGTTACTAAATTATCCATACTTGTTCCCGTTCAACTTTTACCTTTTTATTTAGGTCCTAAGTTTTTGGATATGCCTACAAAAAAGCTACAGCGTTTCCGGAAAGATAAAATAGACACCCAATACGTTGGATAAAGTATAGAAAAAGTAAAGAAAAGAGAGTAGAAAGGAATGAAAGGAAAACGTTTTTTTATTTGTATATCAAATTCAATAGTCTTGCTTGAAGTGTTTTATCTTTGGGTTAACTGCTCAAAGATAAGGCAAAGTATAAATTGATAATTTTAGAAAATATCGAGTGAGTAGTGTATTTTGAGCCTCTTATCGCACTTTTTGGTACCACCTTTATACTTATTAAGTATTTAGTAAAAAGATGTTTAATTATTAATTATTTAAATTCAATTTCTTATTTAATTTCTTATTTATTTTTAATAATTACACGCATTTATTAATTTTTTATTATTCTATATTGTTTTTTTAATTATTATTATTTTTTGAGAACTATTTATTCGCTATGTATTTTTTACTAAACGCTATGTATTTTATAAACACTTTCTATGTCGATAAATACACAGTATCAGTAGAGAAAAACACTTCTATGTTAATTAATTAATTCTAGATATTTAATACATTCGCTAAGTAATTAATTAAAAACTATGTAAAATAAATAAATGCCAAGTCAAGAAAAGAAGTTATAAGTAAAATAAAAAAACCGATATGTCAATTAATAAAATCCATCAATAAATCTTAATTTTTTCTAAGATGTTCTTAGATCTTATTTTTTTTCGACAATTATTACAAACTTTCAATAAAGCGGTATGTTTTTCTACTTAAAGTCTTTATTTATTATAAACAAAATTAAAACAAATACTGAACTTATAATGGCTAATAATTTTGCAGAAGTTGAAGATTATCAGTCTGATCTTGAGTTTGATGTTGAAGTTACAAGTTTAAAGAAACCACGAGCCAAAAAAGTGTCCAAAGTTTGGACTCATGAAAAAGTATTTAAAAGTTCTGAAGAAGCAAAAAATGCAATTAAAGAAGAGAAGATATGGAGTTACTCTTATTCCAACAAAACTGAAGAAGGTAAAAAAGTTTACTATCGATGCAATCAAGTGGTCACTAGCATATCCTTGAAGTCTGAAGGAGTTTATTGCAAAACAATCAATCGACACAGCATTATGGACACAGTCTTATCAATGGGCTAAAGAAAGCAAAGCAATTCTTTCGGTGCCCCAAGAACAGTCGACAAACTACTATGTTTCAGCTAGTGACGCAACTATAACTCAAGAAGACATTGGCAAAGTTGAAAAAATGCGCTGGACAACATTCGATCAATTTACGAAGCGAGCTTTTACTGTCTGGCGCATTAATTTACCAAATGATAAAGCCAATTGGGCCGACGGTCAGTGCAATTGGCCAGCATTTTAAAAAAACTTTATTTGCAAGCATGTTGTCGGCATTTCAATCAGACTTAAATATTGCAAAGTACCGGCAGTAGCTAATAATACTTCTATTGGAAATAAACTACCAAGAGGAAGACCAACTAAAGCTAAAAAAGCCTTATTAAAACAATAATTTCAAATATTTTTATAATAGTCTTTGTGAAATAGTCTTTGTATTTTTATGGATTTTTTTATTGGATCACTTTTTGTTTATTCTTATGAATTTTTCATTGTTTTACTTAGTTTTTGTATTTTTTTACTTATAAAAATTAAAAATATTACCTATATTAAAATAATTAAATACCTAATGAATTCTATTTTTTTACTTATATAATTAATATAATACTTAGCATTTTATAAATATTTACTTAGAAAAAAATACATAAAGGCACTTATAAAATACATAGCGTTTAGTAAAAAATACATAGCGAATAAATAGGAGCCTTATTTTTTTTCAAATTTATTTTTAAATTTAAATTTTTAGTTATTGATTTTAATTACTTTAAATGAATTATTTTATTTTATTTTATTTATTTATTTTTATTATTATTAATTTACATTTTTTATTTTAAATATTCACAAAAATTACACAATGGTTATCAAACTTATATACTGCAATATTTATGACAAGAATAACTATACATAATAGCACTAACTTCAAATATACATTTATTATATCGATACAAGGACGTAGCTAGGAGATGACATAGATGGAATTTACCCCTTCCCACAAAATAAATATATTTGACATATTTACTTGGGAATTTTATTTGTGTAAAATATTTTTTTTATATTTTTCCGTGTGAACTTTAAACGTTGCTCAATCTTGCCCCCCAAGCTGAAATCCTATATCGATGTGTAAATAACAATGATAATCACAACTATGGAATCCAATACCGGACGAAAAATCAATACAGATAATAAAGGTGAAATTTAAGAATAGATATTTAGAAGACGATGAATTTTTAATAGATTGTGGTTTTATACCTGGAAATAAAATAAATTGCAGGTTGCGTGTATGATTAGGGAAGAAGTAGCGAAAAAGAGTGATTCACAAGAAATAACGAGACTTAAGAGATACTTTAAGTGATTAGGATGAAGTTAAAATTTCTGAGAAATTAAAATTAATTGATAAAATAGAACTAGAGAAAAAGGCTAAACTAGAAATAGTAAACATAATACGACCATATTTATATGATAAATCGAGGTATGTAGAAAAATTAAAATGTTTGTTGCGAAGATTTGGTAGAGAATTAAGAGAAACTGGAATGGAATTAAAACCATTTATTATAGCAATAGATTATGAACATTGCGGAAAGACATAGTATATAGAGAAACATTGGTGTACAAAGGTTCGGAAATTACGAAAAAGAGCTATTAACACAAAAGGAAAAGGAGGAATTATTGTAAAGATGTTCGAAGGTGAAGAGTTAGATGATGATGGAAGGGCAAGGTATTTAGTGAATTGTGTAGTAGCAATAAAGGAACAGAAACCAGACTCGTTGAATAATTCGGAGAATTCAAATACAGATATAGAGAACGATAACGTAAACAGAATAGAATGAGAAAAAGTAGATTACAGTTTCAGTGAAAAGGAAGAAAGGAATCGAATAATAAAATTCAGGTAGAACATTTTGAAAAACAAGAAATTTTTGAGGCACCAAGAAGGGAAATAAATAGTGAAATAATTGTTAGGAAACCTAGAACTTTACGAGATAAAGCAGAGTTAAGTGAAAATTGAACAGGAAGTTGATGAAACAAAAATAATATTAATGGGCTTGATTTGATGTTTGAAATAAAAATAGATGTAGAGTATGAGTTAGGAAACATGGTAACTGAAATGAAAAACAGACTTCCAAATGTCGTGCAAAGATTTGGAAAAAACGATAAATTTTGTGATAAGAAATTAATTGAAAATTTGACTAAAAATGGAATTGACAAAGAAGTAATGTTAACAAGTTTAACTTATATGGTTTTAGAAATTGGAGCTCATGTGATAGCAGAAACGGATAATTTGGAAAATTTGATAGATGTAGCTGCACGAATCTCTAACGAATATTTTAAAGAGTGGGTTAAAAAGAATGGAGGTTGGAAGAAGTTGAATAATGATCTTACAGTAAATGAAAGTGAAAGTTATATGAAAGTTACTATACAAACCGTTAAATGGGAAGGATATCGCAGGGCTAAGAAAAACGATGATATTTCCGTGGGCAATAGTTATGCTCTTTATTTTATGTGCAATAACTACACAAGCTACAGGTATGACAGCTTACGATTGTTTCCAAACAGAAATGGGGAAACTTTATTCTGTTGCGGACATGGCAGAATGTCCGGATGCATACCCAAAGAAATTGAATGTACAAAATGATGTAAAATATTATGTGTATCAGGAATCTGATCTACGGCGAGCTAAAGTTAGAGAATGTATTGTGAAGCGAACTACTTTTGTATTTTTCTGTGGTAAATAAATGATAAAGATGCACGCTATTCCACGACCAGTATAGGTAATGCCAGAAGACTGCTTAGCTGAGGTTTCAAACAGAGGAGTTAAAAATCAATCCAGAAATTACATTGAAAGCAAAAGTTAATCACAGAATAAGAGAGACAGTTGTTGTAAATGGAGAAATGCAACAAGATGGAACGTGCGAAGGAGAACCATATAAAGTGAATGGGAAAACTATTAAACAACCAGTGGTGATTGAAGGATATTTGACAGAATTGAGAGAATTTGAAGAAGTTTTTGATGATGAAACAGGAAAATTTCAAACGCATCCGTTTTGTAATATGAGACAAAGTAATTGCCAAACCAGAGAATCCATTCTAGTATTTGATGTTAAAACCAATGTATGTAATTTAGCGCATTTGAAAACTATGACTTTCAAAGAGTTAAGTGGAGAACAGTTTAGAGAAAGCCTCGATAATTTCAATATAAATTATAAGTCGAATGGCACAATCAGGTTGACTCCATTATGAACGAGGAAAGCCGCACCAATATTAATGTCGACATTACCAACAAATAGTATGCTTTTTATATAAAAGGAGGTTACCAATAAATGTGGGCAAATGGTTTATGCAACAAATTACAGATGTGTTTACGTATCAAAAATGATGGTGCATGAGACAAAAACTAAAATACACACAAATGATATTAAACTCACTCACTATTTTAACAATAAAATTCATTATTTGTACCATTTTAGTCAAAACATTATGGAGAACATATATCGGGAAATGATTCTAAATGATTGTAAATTGAATAAAGAAATACTTAGAAACCGGATGGCAATGGCCATTACAAAACCAAACTTAGTAGCACCTATGCTAATATCAGAAAATGTTGTATTTTCCAGAATCTTTGGAGATGCCCTATATAGCTACAAATGAAAAGCAATTACAGTAAAAATTATGAAATACGAAAAATGTACAAATGAATTGCCGGTGAGTATAAACGGAAAAATGCGATTTATGGAACCCATAACAAGAATATTATTGGAAGAGCATACGAAATCAAAAATCCTTCAATGCAATAGATTGCTTGCTTCATTATATCGCTTAGAACAGGATTCATGGATAGCATTACCAGATTACCGAGGAGTGAGAACTCCAGATAAATTAGAATTAAAAAATCTAGAATACCTAGTAAATTTTACATCCTTAAACAAGATGGCACAAATGGGTTTCTACTCAAGCAAAGATATTGTAGAAGCTCGAAGAAATTTATTATTTCCGTCAAAAAAGGAACGTGTAATCTCAGAAATGATTGATACAATATTGCCTAACTGGGAAGGTAAAGTCAATTATGAATACCTTTAACACCAGATCACTTTAGAAAGGCAACATATAAAACGATGAAAAAGATCTGGGGGAAATTCATGTTTTTAGGACAAGCATGCGCAGGATTAATTGAATTCTATGTTGTAATCATAACAATAAAGGTAATAATGTCGCAAATATTATCGGCTCATAGAATATATGTAATATCCGGATGGTCATGGAAAATGATTATTGGTTGTTTTCCGCTTATAACGAGATTTTTCATTATTCATCATCAATATAGAGAAATGGCAAGTGTGAGAGCACAACTGAAAACCGATCAAAGAAGCGGAGTATCTTTATGTGCAGCAAGTGATCACAATAACGATAATAATGATGACATCGATAATAATAAAAAGGAGCAAAAATATTTTCAAAAAGAAATCATGAAGAGTGAGAAAAAGCCAAAGCTACAATTTTTATTAGAATCTATGCCGAAACTTAGCTGAATTGAAACGCTTTCAAAGTGATATACACCAACGTTTTTGATAACAGCACCAACGTATCCAACTGAAAATTTAAAAGAAATGAAATCGGTAGAACATATTCAATTTGAATTAGATAAAGTTGAACCCAAGAACGCTGAAATTGAACGGAAAAACATGCTCGGAATCCCATGCAGTTATGCAATGATGACATTAGAAAATAAAGGCAAACAGCCTCGCATAAGCATTCTATTCAATGGAAGAAAAGTGGAGGCTTTATTAGATTCAGGTTTCAGTAATATTATAGTATTAGATGATTTTTTGACAATGAAAGAGAGATCAAATATAAAACCAACAAGTAAAGTATTAAGCTCAATATCGCACAATGTTTTATATAAAATTGGGATATTAAAAGCTGAATTAATCATTGGTAATCACGAATTAGTGCATTATGTGTCAGTAATAAGAGATAGTCCTGTCGGATGTTTAATTGGTATGGATGTGATGGGACAACTACAAGGAATTTCTCTTGATCTAAAAACTGGAAGATTAATAAAAGGACAAACAGACGAAAAAGGACATAAGGTGAGAGAAGTATTTCTAAATAAAACGCTAGAATTACCAGCAAGAAGTGAGGTAATATATTATGCGGATGTGTTAGATGTTTCAGATGACGAGTGCATATTTGAACCAAATGAGAAGCTAATAGAAAAATTTGAAGTACCAATGTGTTATGAAATGGTATAAGTTAATTTTCAAAGAGTACTTAATAAGTTTTTTAAAAATATGATGACTTTTGTTCAATCAGCAGCGTTTTATAAACTGTGCTTTATTTTGATTCAGTAAAACAAAATTTTTATTAAATTAAAATTTCAGTTTATTGTAGGTTTAGATTATTTTTGATTGCTTAGTATTACTATTTACTTAATTTGCATTTCACATTTATTTATCACCGAAATGTTAAATACGAGCACAGACCTTCCAACAGTAGTTCACTGGACCGGACCCAGTATGAGCCGGGCCATAGCAGTCTTTGAAGAGAGGCTCATCTTTGGTGGTCTCATGACCATTGGCTACATTACCAACAGGTGGTCAATGGGGGCATGACATTTTGTATGTCTGGGTTTTGAGGTCACAGACTACTGACCCTGCGTAAAGAAAGAAAAATTGAGTGACTAAAGAAGTTGATAACATCTTAAAAAGTGACAAGTTAAGATATTTATATTATCTTGCGTTTAATATAATTGTTTAATAATAATGTTTTTAAATAATTGAATTGCATTTTTATTAAATTGAAATAAATCTTATGAAAAAATTAATTCTCTTAAAAATGAGATAAATATAATAATATAATAATAATATAATAATACAATTAATTTACATGTTTAAGTCATGAATTTTCATAAATTTTTTTTAAGTTTAAAATTTTAAATTAAGTTCTTTAATTTTAACAACACTTTGTTTAAATAATTATAGAAATATCACTTGCAAAAAAATAAAATTCGTCATATTATTTTATAATTATTTTTTCATATTTATTTTTAAATTAATTTTAATCAATGAAGCTAGCTTTGACAATGGATGCTGATAAATGTGACTTAAGTAATCTTTTAAAACGTTTAAAAGAATCTAACGAAGAAGAAACAAAAATTAAAAACAAAATTTCTAGACAAAAGGAAGAAATTGTCAAAACTGAAAAAATGATGCAGCAGTTCCAAGATTGTCTTACTGAACAGAATGAACTCCTTTCTAGAGTAAGACATTTACATTGTAATGTAGAATACTTAAATTAGTTTTAGTTGTGCAACAATCAAGAAAATGCAATTAATACTACAAATCAAATTATTCAAGGTTTAAAATAAAGCTTAAATTCTTTAAAAATAATTAATTAAATAAATTTAGCGATAAAACAGTTAGATAATGAAAATGAAGAGGTTTCGACTTATGAAGATCTTAAAAATTCCATAAATTCTGTTCATAGTGAAACCTTAATTGTCAAAAACGAAGAGTTTGTAATTTAATCAATTCTTTTAAATTTTAATTAATCTTATGAAGCAAAATGAATCTATCCATTATCATAAATGAAACAGATTTTCCAGTAAATGAAATACAAATTCTTCCTAAAAAGTAAATATTGATTTTCATTTAAATAAAATATTGAATATCACCGTAAAGTGAACAAGAAATCATTGAACCGAAAAAAAGAAAACTAAACGAATCGATAAATGGGGAATCTGAAAACAGTTTATTTGTAAAGGATAAAAAAGTAGAGAGGTAATTTTAACTTAAATTTTGATGGTAATTCTAAAAATATTTATAAATATTTGTATTGGAATAAAATTTATAAGCAAAATCGCTCAGCGAGGGTTTGGGATAAATATCGACTGTTTTGTATTAAATTTAGAGATGAATGATGGAAATTGCTGTAATTATTAAATATTTAATAAGGCTAATCACTGACCATTCGGAAAAGTGGATAAATGATTCACATTAACAGTTTCTAATAGATCGATAATATCAAAACTTTCATTGGTCATATCTAACTGAAGGATTCACATAAAATGCCATTACAAACAGTTTTACTTTTTGTGGGAGAGTATTTGATTATCATTGAAAACTTAATAAAAAGAACAATTACCACGGGGTGTGCCATCCTCCCTCTCTCCCCTCCCCATTGGTTACGGCTCTCTCGTGGGTTTCAACGGAATTCATTATAGGATTCGTTTTACTTTAGTTGTTGGGTTGGTATAATTTCACCAGATAACCTTTTCGGTTTGATTTAGTCAAAATCGTAATCTCGCTCTCTCATTGGCTGATTGTTGATATGTTGATTGCTGTGCGCACAAAGTCCCAATGGAAATTCTACCGATCAGTGCTCAGTGATTAGAACGATAAATAGATGTAAATAATCAATGTACTCTCGTGTAATCTGTCACCCTTCCTCATAGGCGCGGGCGTCACTTATGTTGTGGATTTTACTGCAACCGACTCTAATTTACACAGTAGGATAACAATAACAAATGCAGTGTTCCATAATTTCGTAAGTTCATAATATTTCCATGCTCTTGTCCGGTTGTGCAATGGCAATTGGTTGCCTTTAACTCCAGTGAGTTGTGAGACACTTTAAAGCAGGATAACGATAAAAAACAGACGCTATTTGAATGTTTCAACTTAACTTCAGATCACTTAGCGCTCGCTTATTTAAAAATTTACTGGATAAACTTTCGAGGCTTCTTATCATTGATCAGCAATGAAAATATCTGTTGTTGTCACTTCTCTCGTCACCCAGCCACATGGAATATGAATTCAGCACATAAATAGTCCTTGAATTCTATCTCATTTGATGCGAAGTCGGTGGTAGCCCATGGCTGACGATGTGAGAGAAAACAAAATTCCTACAAATCTATTTTTATGCAAGATTAATTTTAAATATGCACTAAAATGACCTTTGAATTATGAATCAAACTTTAATTTTTTAAAGTGCAAAAGCTCCCATAGACTAAAAGTATAGCCGGGATAAATTTGGCTCTGAATATAGTCAGAAATCTCACTTATAAGTCAACATTTATACTTGAAAATCAGAATTTGCACTTGAATATCCATAATTCCTTCAATTCATTTAAATCATTGCTCTCAATATCGGGACTATAAGTCGTAGCTCGAGATAGTCTAAATCCCGATTCCCATCGCTCAACTTTTAAAAAATATTTAATACTGTTTTATTTAAAAAAAAATTGAAAATTTTTATTTAAAAAATTAACTTTTTTCATTTTCTGGCCAATTTGGCAAATTAATGGAAAGATTCAACAGTAAAGTTGACAATATTCTCTGACTATTACTCATTTTTTTGTTACTGATAAAAATCTGGGGCAAGAATTTAATTCTATAATATCTCCTCTGGATAAAAAAATAACGGAGAAAACGACTATTGAACCAATCAAGAACCAATCAAGTTGAAGAAATTGCTTCACTAGTTCAAACAGTCCTACCGATGTTCAGATGTATCAGTAGCTGTATATTTCTGTTATTTATCGTGACGTCCAATAACTTATTCGACTGATTTCCGTCGTTCATCGTTTATAGGAACTATCTAAGACTTTTAATTTTCTAGAAATTACGTGCATCTTGAAGTTTGAAAGTGAAACTAATCTATAAAATTCTTTTTACTTTTCCATTTTAATTCTCTTATCAAAAATCGTTCATTGATATCTCCGTACTTTGACGTTATAACAAAATTTGGAGCTAATGTTATCTTAGCATAACTCTTCATTTTGCTAGTGATTGGCTGGTTTTGAGATCATACTTTTTTTATTTCTCTGCAGATCATGGAAGGCTTGTATGATATATTGGCAATACCTTTAGATAAAATTGAATTCTTTTATTCATCAATTCTCGAAAAACCAAATAAGATATCCAAACTTCCAGCTTTATTATCGTAATATCTTCTCGCAGAGAATGTATTTTAATAAGAGACATCTTCTGGGTTTTTTTTCTATTTTGCAAGTTTGATTAGGCTTCGTTTGTGTCACGCCTTGGTTTTAAACAGACCTGAGAAAAACTTAAATGATTTCGTGTGTCATTTTGGATGTATAGAGTATTGTCATAAGTAAATGGAAACCTCATAAAATAGAAAAAATGCTTAAAATCATTAGTAACATCACATTACAAGAACTACAATAAAGTTAAAATACAAAATTTATGCAATTTTATGCAATTTTATGCAAGATGGTGCATCTTGTCACACTTCACATTGTGAAGTTCACAAGCAATGAAGATTTTGTTAGAGGAACAATGGATGTCCTGTCTCAAATGGAGTGCACTATCGTCAGGTATCTTTAGTTTATCTTGAATGAAACCTTAAGAAAGCTACAATGCCAGCCAACATTAGCTGCAAGTCTATTAGTTGCACTTCAAGAGGAATTAGTAGCAATTCCCCCAAGAAACTATCTTTAAACTTATACATTCAATGCGACAACGTGTTATTGCTTTTTTTAATGCTAAAGGAAAATCTACTATCTATTAGATATCGAAATATAATGTTTTTTCGTGGATAAGACCCGGTTTTTTCATGGGTGTTAACAATTATAATTTTTCTTTGGTGTCCATTTACTTATGACAATCCACTGTATATGTAAATTTTAATGAGGGTGAAAGTTAAATAAAAATTATTATTCATAAATCAACAATGTAACTGTTTAACATGTATATTATTATAATATTTATAATGATTGCAATCAATAAAACAATCGAATATATAATCATTCAGTCATTTGTCTATTTTTTTAAATTAGCTTTTTAAAGTCAATCTCAAAATTTGTATTTGCACGTTGTAGTTGATGTTGCAGGTTTTCGTCACGAGAAGGTTTTGTGAATATATGTTCTTTCTATTAAATACCTTTTTCATTTTAATATGTTCTCAATTTTCACAAATAATAAAAATTAAATATTGTAACCTCCCAATAGACAAAAAGACAAATAAAATAAGCATAAAATTAAAAAAACAATTAAATATCGTAAAAATATTAATGTTAACAAACAAAAATTTAATTAGTCTATTGGAATTTTATATATTGTATAAAATATAGTTCCAAATGTTATTAAAGCTCATACATCTTTTATATAAAAATCGGATTGAAATTTATAATAGCTAATTGTTTATTTTTCAAAATTTGATTTTTTGATTGTTTTTGCAAATATTTGTTTTTTTAATTCGTTTGTTTCGTTATCTCAAATCATGTATATTCTTATTCTCTGAACTAGTCTTTAATATCAGTTGTCTTGCTTTTTTATAAATTCAGTCTCTCGGTTTTTCTATTTCATTCCAGTTAATAGTTTATTTATTTCAATTTGCAATCATTTCTTTTTTAATAATTTTTTGTATTCAACCTTAAAATTCTTTTTTTTATAGCAAATCGATATTTTTCATTTTTTTACTCTTCACTTTATTCAATACTATGCTACAAATGATTTCAGTTTTAATATGAAAATATCGTTTATTTGGGTAAATTGTTTTATTTAGATATTTTATAACATCTTTGATTAATTAAATATATACATAAAACATTTCATAATGCGGTTAGTGTTTTTTCAGTCGTAAAAAAATTAATTTATCGAATATGCAAACATCTTTGATGTAAACAAACCATATATCTAAAAATTTTCATAGAATACAGCACCTTGCGGCATCTTTTGGGCAACACATTTAAAAATTGTCACAAAAACAGTTTTATAAACAAATTAAAATGCATATATTGTCAAAACAATTGAAACTATATTACCTAACACTTGATCCAGTTCTTTTGTATAGTTATATATTCAAACGATATAATTCAAACAATGCAGAATCATGATAAAGAATAAATATTAAAGTATTAAATAGTTAACAATAGAAAATCAAAACATTAAATAGTTAAATATTTTTTGGTTGTGCCGAATTTCATACCAGACATAAAGAAACAATTTGCGAATTTTGGGGCCCTTTGAGCATAGGGGGCCTAGTGCGATTGCACTTGTTGCACCTGTCATGGTTCGGCGCAGATAGAATATAATGGATTACTAACGGATAATAGATTAATTACACAGATGTGCAACTAAAAAACTGCACAGGATTTTTATACTGTTTATTATTATTTTTTACTTGCTTAACCCGGAAAATAATCGAAAAATTCCATCTTGTCAGGTTTTCTTGCTAAACTTTAATTTCTTTATAGTGAAAAGTGAAGAACCTTACTTGCTTTATTGGACTTGTTTATGCATGTTCGTTGGGGTTTTAGGAATGAGTATAAAAAGTGTATGGTCACATTTGATCATGTTTCAAAATGATAAATAAGTTCAGGATCTTGGTAGCTGTATAAGCCACACTCAGTTTCCATTTTACATTCAACCGTGATTGTGCTCATGATTTTAGTTATGTATTATGGCTCCAATAGATTGTAGTTTCTTCTGACAACTTTTGTTTTTTTTGTGGTGAATACACTATTAAAAGTAAACAAAGAAAATAACTATAATTTTGTGACGAAAGTGTATTTTGATAACTTCAAGTTAAAAATTGGGGATCAAGGCCGAGCTTGAACTCATAAGATTTTCGTTTGTGGTTTAAAGTTAAAGAACACTGATTTCACTTTGGCATTCCTATGATGAGACGTGAACAACAAAGCCACGTTACTGATTGCTATTTCTGTTTTCTTTATTATATTTTACTTTTGAAATTAACATTAAATTTCAACCCAAAAGTTCGTAAATAAATACATTGTATATAAAGATGCCATTGTTGACAATAAGGTGAAGATTTCTGATCCAAAGAGTCATTTATAAATCATATAATACAAAATGACCCTTGTATTTATGATACATCCAGAACCAAAGATTATTGTAAATATCCCATGAGAAACCTTCACAGTGAATGCTTACCAAACGTTAACTAGTTGTTAATTGTTCAACTAATAGGTCTCTTATTGTTGATTAAAATGCGAAAATTTGTGCTAATTTGAAATAAATAAAACACAATGGGTAAACTAACTTTTGTAACGAAACGAATGCCAAATAGGAGATTGAAGCATCATTGGGATGATCACATACAATAAATAAAATTTCTATTTACAACTTGATCACTAAAATTGTCCAGTTTATTATCTAGTAGCTACAACCAAATTGCCATCGCTGGAAACCCGACTGTACAAGTATCTCAAATCCAGAATGAGAACAGGATAAGTATTGCCAGAGTGTGGAAAATTGGTAAAAAATATGTAGACAGATGAAAAATGCACGGTTTCGCCCTGAATTAATGTAGAAGATTTAGTCAGGAGAAGCAGAAAAGGTAAAAGATGTCGTCGAGGAGCAACACTAAATTCACAAGTTAAAATGATCAACTTCGAGTGTGGTTAACATAAAACTCCTGTATTCGCTGATTACTATATTACATCACTTACCACATCTTGCAGTTTTAAGTTCAACGCAACCGGTAAACAGGATTAAAAAAGCACACCCCAGTAAGTAAAAACCACTGCGCGAAAGAAGAAGCAATGATGTTTGGTAAACTCGAGTCTAACTTCACTAGCAAGATCTGATATTGATATCAATGAATCTAATGGTTTTACTAGTTTTCTCCTTTTATATTGGGTTAACTGTTTAGTGAAAACTTTTCTGTTTTTTGCCTTTACATATAATGGATAAATTTGTGCAAATGCATGTTTTAGTCCTTTCATTAGTGCTCACCTTAGCTCAAGTCCTCAGACATATGCTTCATTTTTGACGTCAATTAGGTCTAGTTTAAAATAATACTGTTGCGTTATCAATAAAAACGAAGCCATAACAAACAAACACTAAATCTAATAATTAGTATACAAAAATAAATTAATTTCATTAAATTCAATCGATACTAAATTTAATATTGAATTTCCATATTCTAATTTAATATATTTGATTAAAATAATTTTTAAAGTTGTTAACATCAATCGTTTGGAGTTTTATCGATTGCTTCTCTTATTTCTAAGTAATACAATATTTAAAAATTTACTTTTAACGGGGTATCATTTTTCATATCAACAAAATTAATAATTTGATCATTATTTATATGATTATATTAACGTCCATTCGATAACAATATGATATTTAGCGTATTAGTTGTTTGTAATTTTCATTTTAGCAAAGGTGTCCAACCTTTTGATCACTGGAAGCCACTTCTGTTTTAAATTTTCTCGGAATTGATTTCTAATAAGATTTTTAAGGACAATTTAATTAGTATTTTATATCATTCTTCAAAATTTAAATGTGCACTTTAGAGACAAAATGTCGCTATATGTATGTTAAAAATTGATCCAATATTATTATTTCTGTCTGGTGCCAAAAAATAAAAATCATTCAACTTATTGTTTTACAATAATTATCTAAATTAATTAGATATTTGACATTCAAATAACTGAAATGAGAGAAATCCTTTTTCTTCAGCTTTGATATCCACAGCCTCCATTTCATTTTGAAAGATTTCACTGATGAAATTATATCTACAATGGTTTTGGATCTCCTTGTAATTTTAAATTAATTTCGTTTAACTGAGATGTTATATATGTTATAAAGCCGTTCCTTGATTTGGAGATAACTTGTCTTGTCATCTTTTCTCGTGTAGAAATTGTTTTATTTCGAGTAATAACTCCCGAACAAGAACAAATCCTTTACTTAGCCATCTTATTCCATTATGCATAATTAATCATTGTGATGTTTCTCTATTTCCTCTTGAAGGAACCTAAATTTTATTCTCTGCTTCTGATAGAATTAATTGTTTTTATGGCGGTTTCCATAACTTTATCCAAGTTTATGATTTTCGCGCATACTGCTTGTGGATGAATAATTCAGTGATAAGAAAGAAACTTCGGAAAATTTTCATCTTTCCTGCAAATTGAAATAAATCCATTTTCTCTGCCGAATGTGATTGATGCACCGTCGGCCGTAATAGAAACGAGTTTCGTTGTGATGTAACGAATTGTTTAAAACTATTATTTATATCTTCCCGTTTACTTTTTCTTATTTCGTACTGCAATCGGGAAATGTCAAACGTGTAAATGTACTCAATGTTGCTGTTACAAGGATATCAAGCGATTCGTCGAATTGAAGTGAAAATCGAGTGCAACCTTTGAAGTCATTTTTTTAGCTGTAATCGCATATCGTTTGGTAAAAGCTCGAATCGTCTCGCCACAGCTTATTGATAATTTTATACTCTGAATTGTATTAATAATTTCATCTTTATTCTCGAAATTCTCAAATAATGAATCAGCAGCTGCTATAAGCCCTTTAAAAATTCCATTGTCAGTAAAAGGTTTCTTGTGTTTTGGCAATTGTGTCACGCATAAAAAGGCCATAGTTGCAGATGTGGATTTGTCGCAAATTTTTATAAAGAATGGTTGCTGCAAGTGTAGTGTAAACTTCAACTTTTGTTCCTGTTGAATCCGTAATTTTGAATTTCGAGGATAATCACGATTGTAATATTCATATACATTTCCTCTTTTTAGATGAAAAATGATCACGTAGCATATCAGACACAAGCACTTGTCGTTACCTTCCCAATCATTACTAAAATGATACAGTTTTGATTTCTTCACAGCGCAAATTTTTTATAATGTCAAAATAATTTTTAAAAAAAGGAGGATTAATTTGCTTTTTGATGAAACAAAACTTAAACTTTGTTTACTCACAAAATATTAGCAACAGAGTCATAGCAGAGATTCTGAGGTGTGTAATAATGGTATTAGCTAATCTCGTGTACGATATGTAGCGCGTCCGTGACGTCATTCGAAAGAGAGATGCAACATATAAAACGCGTACTGGCATACCTTATACTCCTTTACAGTGCTCTTTTCTGAAATCTATTGTTTAAAGCATTTGAACATGTGTTATGGATTAGCAATTTTAACATGATCCCGGACAACTTATCAAACAATCGAGATCAAAATTCTTAGAAATGTATTGTCGTATAGTTTTCATATTCCCATCAGTACCCAACCTTACTTAAATTTGCTTTGCCATTGCACTATTTGTGCGGTTCTGTTACGATAAGACTGCCTTTAATTTTCGAAATTTTCACAAAATTAGCGAAATATCCCGAGAACCTTACTTAAACAATACAGAGACGGCGTGTGGTCTCCTTTGTTTTCGCCATTCGTTGATCCCCTACAA
Source organism: Schmidtea mediterranea (assembly GCA_022537955.1). Classification (NCBI taxonomy): domain Eukaryota; kingdom Metazoa; phylum Platyhelminthes; order Tricladida; family Dugesiidae; genus Schmidtea; species Schmidtea mediterranea. The sequence goes on from CM039680.1 coordinate 214,106,102, forward strand.
TTGCAAATAACCATGAATCATGTCGAGAGAGGTGTTTCGATTTTCGTAGTCGATTTCTATTATAAGATTTTAATAAGTCTAAAGAAAAATTATTTTCTGAATCGACCATATTTTGGCTCGCGATCGACCGGTTGGACACACTGCATTATAGGATTTAGAAAATTTTCTTTAATCATAATATATTTCATAAATATTCCATAAATACCTATCAATATATCTTTTTAAAAATTTAATTTTTTTACCATCAAATATTTTTATTTCAAATTTAATTTAATTTTTTACCATCAAAATCGAAATCAAAGCCAATTTTATTAAACTAAATATAAAACTTATTCCCTTCTGATGTTGATTTTGATTTTAAAGACATCTATTTTTATTCATTAATCGTATCTTCCAGTTGTTTCTTCGCAGATTTAGTATCTTTCCGTGATAAAAACGGGTCATACAACCTATTTTTCAATAAATTAAATTAGGTTAAAAAAATTAAATAAGGTGGCCAAATGATTATTTTTAGAAATTAAAAATAGTATCCTTAATTAAATCATTATAGAGGGGGTAATATTAGTTGTGCTCTAAAATATATAGTGTTAATCTCAGGAATCAAGAACTTATTTATTAAAAATTGAACAATTAAATACTGAGAGCAGTCAATCACATACATTAATTTTTATTCAACAAGTACTTATTTCTTATCAATTACCTAACAATCTTAAACAAATTTTTAAAAAATGATATAACAAATTTTTTCAATTATTTTACAACTTAGTTAATTTAATTTTTTAATGAAAATAATTATTTTAACAAAACTAATAGCCAGTCATCTATCACATACATTTGTCGTATAAATTTGGATTTTCAGTACATGTTATCAATAAACAAGAATTTTTTCAATGTATTGAATATTGACACTGTCAGAAATTTGACATATTTAGTAGTAGTTGATGATTATTTTATTTTAGTGAAAAGTATAGAAAATGTGTAAAAATAAATTTAAGTAATTTTTTGAGGTATTAGCAATTCATAGATTTATTTTAAACTTAGGGTCATGTGAAAATTAAATGAAAAATTAATTGAGAATAACTTTTAATAATTTTACTAATGTACCTAATTTACTTTAATATACCTTAATTTACTCTAATATACTTAAATTTATTCTAATGTACTTTAATTTACTTAAATTTACCTTAATTGACTTTGACTTACTCTAGGCACCTTAATTACTTTCTTTGACTATAGTGCGACCATCATAGGCTCTTCATTCGAGGAAATATTTTTAGTCTTTAATTGAGAAATTATTTGTATGATTTTTAATCAATAAAATAATTTTAGGCTTTTTTTATTGAGATCCAAAAATACCCTATGACTATATTGTGACCATCGTAGGCGATTCAAGCCATTTTAATTTTAGGCTTTTTAATCTATAAGATATTTTTAGGCTTTTTATTCGATGGATTATTTGTTAGGCTTTTTTATTGATAGGCGATTCAATCCAATTTTTATCTTAGGTTATTTAATGATTAGGCGATTTAGAACAATTTTAGTTTAGGCTTCAAAAATACCCCCTGACTATGGTGTGACCATTTTAACCTTAGGTGATTTAAGCCAATTTTACTTTAGGCTTTTCTATCGAGAGTTAAAAATATCCCCTGGCTATAGTGTGACCGAAAAAATTTATTGGATGAAAAATAATATCAATAAAAAATATTTTAAAAACCTAAACATATACACAAAATCAATTATCTTCATTACATAATTATGATGGCGGGCTACTGGAACTTTTGTGTGTGGGTGCAGTGTGCTCATAACTACCTACTCATTTCAAATATGGTTTCAATTGACTTCACCATCTATTCCACATGATGAGTCTTCATAATATCGATATTAAAGCATACATCTCTGAATGAAACTCAATACTGATATTAAATAAAATGAATGATCCATTTAGTCATCAGTAGCATTTGAAGCACCTGTATGTAGAATAGCTAGCGATTCACTTTAATCAGCAAGTGATACAGTGCTCACTATCAATAACGGTTCCGAACAAGCGAGCGACATCCTAGTGATCAACTATAAATTCCGCTACACCGTTGGTACATTTAGTGATCACCTATAAATCAATAAAATGTAAAGTAACGATCACAAATTATCTAATTTGAGAAACAACATGACGTTAACGAAAGTGAAGGTAAAGTGTAATATTTCTCGTGGTTCGAACCTAGTGGAACCTCAAATGAACTATAGGCGCAAACTAGTAGCGAGTAGATTCTTTACTTCATAGCTTCTACTCGAGATTCCATCAGCATGACAGACAAACGATAAATCTTTAAAACTGTAAAAAGATTAAAATAACGATATGTGTGAAGAATTTATTAATGACAGGTAGACAATTTATATACTACAAGTGTGTCTACAGCACATGCCTCGTTAGGATAAATAATAAGCAATGATGCTACCCGAGGATCCAGGCAATCAAAGTAATCAATCAAACATGTAGGCAATCATAAAAATTAATGATAAGTGTTTACATTTAGGGGACAGGGAAATCAATTATCTCAATATAATTACATCAAATTCTCCTCGTTTTAAATGGCTTAAGCCAGTCTACATTTCTCTTCATAAATTTTACATTTAAATCTTTCAACAAATAACTATTTTTGTGATCTATTTCAAATGGACCACAATATTTATTTTCTTGTTTATTTCTAACATCTTCCTTGGCGAGTACTAATACTCTGTCACTAAAGGATATATGAATTCTATTTTTTTGATTATATTTATTTATACGATTAACTGATTTGATATTATTTATCATTTCATTTTTTTTGATTCTTTATTGTTAGCTTCTGTACCATATGTTAAACGCTCTTTGCATAATTTTCTTCTATAAACTCTATGTGAGGTAATGCTTCTTCCCGGGTCTTAAATTATTTTTCTTTCAATTTGGCCATTGGATTGATGATAATAAGGACTTGAATAAACTATCTTTATTTGATGTTTTAGTGCCATGTTCCTAAAACTATTCGAATCGAAACATTTTCCTTTATCAACGTGAATTTCTTTCGGTGGACCAAATTTCAAAACCCATGAACTTAACACATTAGCGACTAGCGTTTTTTCATCCTGCGTTCTTACTGCTTTTAGCACTATGTATTTACTAAAATCGTCAATTATTGCGAGATCATATTTTCTTTCAGATGATGTGGTTTTAAATGGGCCACAAAAATCAATGAATGTATTTTCAAATGGTTCGCTAGCATTCAACTTTTCAATAAATTCTTTTGTTTTACCAATAAATGTTTTACGTTTCTGGCAAATCTCGCAGGTTGTTACAATATTTTAATACTTTCATCCATTTGCTTAAAATAATAATAATTCTTTAAATACTTAGAATTTTTGCAAATTCCAGCATGACACAGTTCTTTATAAATTTCTAATATAAATTCATTTTTCACGTTTGATAGAAAATAAATTTCATGTTTATTAGTCATTATCTATGTAAAAACATTCCTTGTTTCCTTTATCAATATCTTTTAATTCATTTATTTCTTTTGAATTACTTTGCCACTTGTAAGTTTGATCTTTTGTTGAAATTGCTAATATTTTAGTTTTGATTTTCTCTGCTTTTTCATTTGACAATGTACAATTCCCAATATTAAGTCGTGATAGTGCATCTGCATTATTATATTTCTCACCTTTGCCATATTGTAATATCATATCCAAACTACTTAAAAAAATTATCCAATTTACAAATTGAGCTGTAATTGGCATTTTTGTTGTTAACATAAATGTGTTATTGCTTTATGATTAGTCCTCAAAATAAACTTCTTTCCATACAGATAATGTTTAAAATGTTGAGAAAAATAGAAAACGGATAGTAATTCTTTTCTCGTTATACAATATCCAATTCCATGTTTATTCATACTTTTTGACCCATGAGATATTATCTTTTCTTCATTATTGTCACCTTTTTTGGGATAAAACAGCACCTATACAGTCGAAACTAGCATCTATATCCAAAATAAAGGTTTTATTAAATTCTGAATTGCATAGTAAAGGTGCACTGATCAAACTATGTTTTAATTTACCAAAAGCTTCTTCACATTGTGTTGTCCAATCAATACTTTTGTTTTTACCACCTATCAAAGATTCCAATGGTCTAGCTATCTTTGAATAAATTTTCGATAATAATTACATATTCGTAAAAAACTTCTGAGATTTTTTACACAGTTAGACTGTTTCACGTTTTTAATTGTTTCAATTTTGGAATTATCCGTCTTAATACCTTTATCATTAATTATGTGACCCAAAAACTTCAATTCAGGTACTACAAACTTGCACTTTTCTGGATTGATTTTAAATCCAGATTTTCTAATTCGAAGAAAAAGTTTATTATATCTATTTTTGTGTTCCTCAATTGATTTTAAAAATATTAAGATATCGTCTGAATAAACTAGTGCTTCATTCCACATCACATTACCAATAATTAATGTCATAAGTTTTTGGAAAGTCGAAGGTGACGCAGCTATTCCAAAAGGCATCCTTTTATAGCAAAATTGTCCCTGTCTCGTAGAAAATGCGGTTTTCAATTTACTTTGTCCAATTCGCATTTCCTAAATCTATTGATGAAAAATATTTTGCCCCATTCAGAGAATCTAACATTTCGTCAACATTCGGAATTGGAAAAGCTGGTTTAAGCGTATTTGAATTTAAAATTCAACATTACAATATCCTATATCACATACATTTTTCAAAACATTAACATCAGTTTTAAAGTTATTAAATTTACTTATAGATCAATCATTCTTATCATCATTACTCAAAAATACATTTCCAAAATCATTCTGGTTATTAAAATTATTATGTAAAAATAATATATTATCAAATTCTTGATTGGGGAAAAAATCAATATTTGTGCTAAAATTATCAAACATTCAATATTTAAGGTCCTCAAAATTTTATCATTGCTTACATGTGATTTATCACTCCTAAAATATCCTTTCTGCTTGGAGCTTTGGCATTTCCAGAAATCACAGAGTGATCGTCATAGTCATTTGGCTCGTAGTATGCTGCAGAAAAATTATCTCGATTTGAATTATCCCAATATCGAATATTATTTCTATTGAATTGATTGACATTTCCTCTGTATTGATTAGGGTTTCTTTCAAATCTCCTTTCATAATAATTCATCTTCAGAAAACACTTTAAACTTAAATGACTTGTTGTCTGCTGTTGACATCTTGAGTGAAATTTCTTCTTGAAATTGATTTCGTGGTTTTTGAAATTCGTTTTTTCTATCAATCTGATTTTTATTCCTGAAATTTCCGTCATTTTTGTATCGGCCATTTATTAAAACTGCAGCATATTTCCGACCGTTGCCACTTGTGTCTTCGACTTATCTTCATCCATTTTCTCCAATATTCTTTTGATATATTTGTTTGGCATTGAACCTTTTTCTGATTATTCATCATGTTTCACTTTAGTTAATTTTCCTTTTAATAAATCTTCCATAATTTCGTAACGTTTTATTTCACGTTTTTCTTCATTGTCAAGGCAATGTTTTAGAAATAAAGATGCCAACTTTGACATTGTTAGTTGGTGCTTCAAGATCTTCTGGACACCTTTTTCTATTTTATTGATATAGGTTTTTGCATCATCTTCTCTTTTTCGATAATTTAGTAAATTTTCAAGATCCTTTGCTAAATCTTGATTTTCTTCAAAAGCTAATTTTAACCTTTTCAAATAATCTTCATCGGGAATTTTGTCATATTTGTTTAGAAAATTTCCATTCAAATATGCTCGAACTATCACTTCTTTGGCTGGGGAAGGATTCGCAGTAATTCTTGAGTTGAAAGCGTGGTCGCCATGTAAGATTAAAATAACAGTATGTGTGAAGAATTTATTAATGACAGCCAGACATATATATATATACACTACATGTGTGTATACAGCAAATGCCTCGTTGGGATAAATAATAATAAACAATGATGCAATCCGAGGACCCAGACAAAGTAATCAAACAAACATGCAGGCAATCATAAACATTGATTATAAGGGTTTAAATATAGGGGACAGGGAAATAAATTATCCCAATACAATTACATTACACTAACTTATATTTTATTGGTCTCGACGTGCATTTAATTGTCCACAATCTGAACTGGCAGCTCTGTTTTTCCTTCAAATTTATTGCAGACACACCACAGCTAAGCCTGCTTGGACTTCTGCGTGTTATTTTCAAAAATTTTGGAGCCCCAAACTTCCATAGAGAACGATTCTGGTTATGTGTTAAATAAACACTTAATGTGTAATTTCTTTGCCTTTAAGACCCTTTGTTTAAATGAATAGAGCAATCTATTTTAATCTTATGAAATAAATATTTCGTATTTAATTTCTCTTGTTCAGCTTGAAGTTTGAAGATATACTTTACCGAGTAGAACTTCTGACTCAGGAAAATAATCGTCTGAGCAGTCGAGCTGACAATTTATCAGCCGAGTGCATGAAATACAAAGCGTCTTGGTTAAGTCCAAATCAAATGGACGAACGAAATAAAGAAAGTAAGCAGCTTAAACAACATATAGTACAGTTAGAGGAAGAGAACCGGTCACTGAAGTTAGAAATCAAAGACAAAGAGCAGCTAATACATCAGAAGGTAGCTGCTGGTCACTTGGCCTGCGTTACTCAACCTCCACTAACTTGTCCACAAACCAAGCTTTTTTATGCTAATCGCATTGCGCCCGCTCGGTTAACAACATCTTTTACCACGATTCCAAACTCTGTGCCTACCACCAAAACTGCTGTGCGCCGAAGACCTCATGTGCGTAAGAGGATTCGGGCTCGCCGAGCGGCTCAATTAATGCAAGATTTAATGGATACCTGGCCTAAATTTGATCTATAAGCTCTGTACTGTTATGTTTTCATCTAGAAATATATGTTTAGATTTCCGTGATCTTTGTCTCGTTTTCTCATACATCCCTATTACACATCAGGCAAGCATTTGAATAGATCTAAGGACATATACACTGTGGCAGCATAACATAAATTCCAACCAAAATTATTCAAAACACCTAATTCACGAATTTAACTGAAAAATTCCTGGAATGAAGGGATTTTCTTTAATACTATTCGTCAGCAAAATGGATGTTCTAGGAATTTCATGAATACTTTGATTCTATTTAATCATTTCCCGACATTTATACCAACATTTCTCGCTTCGAAAATCATATCTCTTGCCGTTTGATTGTATAATTATTATTATGACTATATTGAATAAGAAATTTATATTAATTTTGATTATATTGAATAATATATTTATATTAATCATTAAGCTATAACTATATGGTGTAATACTGGGAAAATATCTATATCATTATCGCTTAGATTTCAAAATTGAACAAAAAACAATAAAACAAAATTTTTATTTTAAAGAAAAAAAGTGTCATAATACAAATAAAGTTCATTAAAAATATTGGTAACGCATGGGTTTTGGGGGGCCCTCAACATTTTTTTGGAAAAATTATTTATATAAATATGGAAATAAGTTAGATTAAAAATTATATTTTATTCAAATAAATTTACATCGATCTATATCGATATAATATATATTTTTAAAATTAATTAAAGCGTTATGAAATTGCTAGAAGTTTCGAAAACGGACACTATTATTCATAACCTTATGTACCCGGCATGAGTTGCAATGCCACTCAAAGAAAGAAAGTGCATATTTTTAAATTTAATTCAGCTTATTGAAGTGCATTTGATATGATATCTATTATTCATGCAATATAGATTACACATTTCAACCATTACTTGAATTATTTTTTAATAAATCTGCTCTTTAAAATCTATAATCAGAGAAATCAATAACTCCCGTTGAGCTTTCGCTAGGATTTCATTTCTAACCAGTGCGCGGTAACTATGAGCGACGCCGGGCATTACATTTAATCTAATTTATTTCCATTTTTTTTTTAAAAATTCTAAAAAAACTTAAAGGCCCTGCAAAACCCATGTTTTAAATTTTCACAAACGTTCTAAAAATTATTTTATTATAGCATATTACTATTTTAAACTATAGTAAAATTTCGATATCGATAGCATTACTATATTGTATAATTAATGTATTATATTGAAGAAAAAAGACTAACAACTGAATAAATTAATTACTGTAACCTTTTCTTATTTTATTGGAAAATCTTCATATCATAGTTCTCATTCAAGTTAGCAGATTATTGATAATTTTTAGAGAAATAACTTAATAAATTTAATTTTTATGCTGAGATTTTTGGCCAATTCAACTAAAAAATATTTGACTGAATCAGTTTATCTACAAATGTTGAATATATCTGTTTATCCAATTATCGTTGTAACAAGTATAATGAAATAAAATCGCAATATTAGGTTTATTTATATAAAACAATGAAAAATAACACGTTAATATGAAAGTAACAATTATAAATTTTAATCAATAAAATCAATTTTTGTTACAATAGCTATTTTTTCATAAATTCGAAAGGATCCATTTTATCAAAATTAACTTCTATAATGGATAAATATTCAGATGATATTTTATACCTTTTCTTTATGGTTTCCCGGTTTCTCTATGACTTAAAAGCTGATCCTTTTGAAACTCAATTTCATCCTGTTTTTCTTTTATTGATTCGATTAATTGCCATTTATCCTGGATTACAAATATAATTATATTTAGTGCATTGTTGGAAAATTCTGAAATAATGTTTGTTTTATGTCCTTTATCTCAAGCCTCATTGTAAAAATTATACAATTCTCTTTTAAATCTTGCATCACTACATTTTAAAAAGTAAAAATATAATGAAATTTAAAAGTTTAATTGCTATCTAATTGAATTGTTTTTAGTCAAAAAGTTGAATTACTTTAGTTAAAAAGGAGGTCTGTATCGGTTTTAAGAAGCTATGTTAAATTTGATAATATTTTTATTTATCTTTATAAATTATCAGTGTTTATAGTTGAGTTTTACTCTCTTAATTAATTTAGTGGACCATTTGGTGTGTGTGAGCACCGTGACAGTAAGATCGCTGAACTGAATGCTGAGAAGCTTAAATACATTCAGCGTGCTAAGACACTTGAGTATCAGTGTTGGGCCCTAGAATCAACTTGGTTCAAACCCGAGCAAATGCGCAAAGCACAAGAATCGATACAGGCTCAACGAGCACACATTGAAAGAGATGAAATCGAAATACGCAACTTAAAAATCCAGCTTAAAGGAATGCATATTGAGCTGATGAAAGCTAAGAATGATCATCATATCACTTCATCAGCCCTCATGTCACTTCCTTACGCTAGCACGGAGTTATTTCCGCCTGTTACTTATCCAGTTATTCCGATTTACTCTGAATCTTTACCCGAGGAAAAGCGAAAATCTAAGCATAGGCTAAGCAGAAATAGACGGAGACGAATAAAAAGACGACAAGAAGCTTTAATGATGCAGCAGCAGATAAAATCGCTCGAGAGCGCCTTACCGAAACTATAGCTGGCTTATGTTTTAGGAAATTTTTTCCTTATATAAGGACTTTGTGTTTGTATTTTTACATAAGAATTTTGTAGCATCGTCTTAATTATTGATTTTTTATTGTTGTTTACAACTCATGCACCTCTATGTATAATTATTTGCTGCGTGTTAATTGTAAGGTTAGAATTATTGTTTTTGGTAAATTTTATTTTGTATACACTAAAGTGGCCAGACATTTTTTGAAATGCTGAAAATATTCAAATCAAAATTTTCGTACGTCAATTAAATGAATTATTTACTTTAAAAATTGAAAATAAAATTTATAGTAAATTAATTAAGCAAAAGATTTTTTTGTATTACAAATGATTTGTTGGTACTTAAAAATAAAAGCATTATCTAATATTAAGTGGAGGAAACAGAAATTTTGTGAAAATGTTTGGTGAGGTCTCAACTTGCACTAGTGTTTCTTAAATAAATCAAAAGACAAAGTCGATATATAAATGATTTATTAATAAATAAAATTTACCAAATCAATTTTGAAAATTTTCAAATTTAACTTTTCGATCACACTTTATTCAATTATCAATACAAATGAAATTTGGGTGCTTGTTATGTAATTGTTAAATTGTATTTCGGTGCGTGTTATATACGTGAATGCAAAATATCGTGATGAACTAAATCTGTTCTATTTTAAGATCTTCCAAAGATTACCTTTTTCAGATCACTTCTTTTGTGGTAAGATTTTAGTGGGCGCTTTAACTGAAAAATATCTCAGTATTTATACTAAAATATTTTGTCTATTTAATAAATTTATTTTCCTAATAGCGTTTTATTTATTCTTATTATGTGGGAATTCATATTCATTTTAAATTTACTTTATGGAGAAATTCGTTTCATTTTTTATTTACATTTGTTTGTAAATTTAACGATTTTTATATCTACCAAAATTTAAAAAATAATAAAAATAAATTTCATATTAATTATTTACATTACAAGAAATGATGATTGTTTAACCATACCCATATTTACTATAAAATAATAATTTACACAAAAAATAAAAATAAAATTTTTTTCAAATATAAGATCATAATTCACACAAAAATAAGATTGTTCAAAGAGAATTGAAATTGCACAATAATTGTTGTCATATTAATTGTTATAGATAATGATTTGTTGGGATTCTTCAGATTGGGAATTGATAGTCTGAATAATAATTTGTTGGGGTTCTGCATCCTGACTCATTCTATTTTATATCCGCTCCTCGGCATGTAAGTTAACCCTATACTTCTTAGGGCCTGCTTTGAATTACTTATTCAAAATAAATGTAGTGACGGGTCTACCCTCATCATCCAACATGTTTAAAGTGTTATATCTAATGAGGGGCAAACAATTCAAATCTTGGAACCTTAGTCTCTGCGAAATTATTATAGTGTTGGTTTCTCGCGATTTAGGGGTGATCCACAACTTTGCTCTTAACTACTGTCGTTTAATAAAGGCCCAGGAACGTTGGTACTCTGTCAAATGGGTTGATGCCAGCTAATAGTTAGCTTATATTTTATCATAACTTTATAATACTTTGCTTTAAAGCAAAAGCACCAATCCAAAATATATATTCAGCTACAATATATTTCGATCCATTTCTGAAACTACTCCTCATGATATTTTTACTTTCGGGTTCCTGACTGCTGATAGAATGTCTTACGTCTCTTTCTTTCTATACCCTATTCTCTACTCATCTATTTCTACAATTCCTATATCAATTTGTTATCGTTACTCTTTATTTATTAAGAAATTTTTCAAACATTTGGGCAGCATTCTGCCCTTATTTTATGGAAAATTCCATATTTCAGACAAATATTAGCCTACGGTAAATTAAAATGAATGCATTATACATATTGCAACCCGACAACTAAAATTTGTTTTTCCATGGTCACCACTGTTCGTACATACTATTATCTTACAGATTAATGCAAAAATTTATTCTTTTACTTAAATTTCCACCGTGATTATTATCAAACCATTTCTATCTCTAGTCATACCGTTGATAAATTTAATAATCGGCAGGATTTAAGAAAAACTTTCCTACTTAAACACGAAACTGTGCTCCCCTTATCTTTTGCGCTCGTCCAGTATTTTTGTTTGTTTTTTATTCTAACTTTCTTAGTTATTTTGATATTTTTTTTTTAGATTTTATTATTTCCATTTTGATTTTGATTTTCAATATGTTGGGCCAGAACACAAATGGCCTTGAAAATTGTTTAAATGCATCAGTAATACAGCACGAAAACCCAGCACCAAGATAACTTAAAATACAATATACAACACCAACTAAACACTTTAAAATCTGAGAGAACATAAATAAATATAAAATCAAAAACACATAAAAATAAAATAAAATAAACACAAAATGCATCAAGAACCGCACGAAATCTACATAAAAAATAACATAATAACAAGAAAATTTGACCGTAAAATGACCATTTATATAAAATTAAAAATTAATGAATTAAATGAATAAAAATAAAATATTTTTGGCTGAATAAATTTAATTAAAAATGTTAAAAATAAATTACCAATTTAAATTAAGAAATTAATAAAAATTTAATTTAGATAACACAAATAATTTCAAGGTCGAATTTTGTTTAATCGTAATAAAATTAACACGCAAGGTTAAGGCCAAATTATAGGTATATATACTGATGTGTTTTGACAAATTTTCAGTCTTAATTTTTGAGATATAGTCTCAAATATCAACACCGAGAAACCCACCAAATATGATGAAAAATTTATTAATTCGAAAAATTTGAGCAGCGTTCCGCCTTTATTTTACGCGTTCCACTTTTACTTTACTATTTTCAATAAGTATTTTAATTACTTCGGAAAATTTGAGCAGCGATCCGCCCTTATTTTTTGATTCCAATATAATACTAACAATTGAACAACATTCCACTTTTACTTTACTATTTTCTATAAGTATTTTGATTGATTCGGAAAATTTGAGCAGCGTTCCGCCCTTATTTTACGCGTTCCACTTTTACTTTACTATTTTCAATAAGTATTTTAATTACTTCGGAAAATTTGAGCAGCGATCCGCCCTTATTTTTTGATTCCAATATAATACTAACAATTGAACAACATTCCACTTTTACTTTACTATTTTCTATAAGTATTTTGATTGATTCGGAAAATTTGAGCAGCGTTCCGCCCTTATTTTACGCGTTCCACTTTTACTTTACTATTTTCAATAAGTATTTTAATTACTTCGGAAAATTTGAGCAGCGATCCGCCCTTATTTTTTGATTCCAATATAATACTAACAATTGAACAACATTCCACTTTTACTTTACTATTTTCTATAAGTATTTTGATTGATTCGGAAAATTTGAGCAGCGTTCCGCCCTTATTTTACGCGTTCCACTTTTACTTTACTATTTTCTATAAGTATTTTAATTACTTCGGAAAATTTGAGCAGCGTTCCGCCCTTATTTTACGGTTTATAAGAATATTATACTAACAATCGAACGACAATTCTCTTTTGTTTGACTATTTTCTATAAGTATTTCAATCATTTCAGAAAATTTGAGCAGCGTTCCGCCCTTATTTTACAGTTTTTATGATAAATGTTTTAACTATTTTCGAAAAATTTGCGCAGCGTTCTGCCCATATTTTCCGTTTCAATTTAACATAATTTATTTAATTCTTATTTAAAAACATTATTTTTCATGATTTTGGTCGTTCGGATTAATCTTTTTCCGATGGCTATTCATTTTAACTGTTGCAACGATTTCGCAATTTTCCCCACTACCCATTCCCTCTCTTTGTCCTTAAGATCTATGTATGTTCATTTCATAATTAATGAGTGCCCACTGGACTACTCGGTGTTAGATATTTTGAGCCGATTGTTGTTAAAAATTTATGTTAATTTTACAGGAAACGGATGATGAAGGAGCAGCCAAAGGACTACTCCTTTACCTTCCAATTTACCTTATATACGGATAATATTGACGTTTCAGCTCCTGCGTTCATCACGCCGGAGCCTTCACGAGCACGAAATCATTGGCGATAATACACGCATTTACACGATTTGCGATAGTGTGTTTTATTTTTCTATCTTGCGTTATGTTTGGGCTGTGGGCCACCATTAAAAAAAATAATAGAAAAAATAAATTACCAGATGAATTAGGCAAAAGTCTCGACGCATAAACTGTATATTTGGCATTCATATAAACAAATTTATATCGTGCATCGATGCACATAAACCAAAATAACATAACTGTAGATTAATGATCTGAAAATATTACTGCAAAACATAACTGTAGATTAACGATCTGAAAATATTGCTGCAAAACATAACTGTAGATTAACGATCTGAAAATATTGCTGCCAAGTAGTTGAAGAGCACACAGTAAAACAAGATAAAAAGTGTGCAACTTAATTTTGGTTGAAATTAATACTGCAAAGTAGTTGAAAATTTGTGAAAACACATCAGTATTTATACCTATAATTTGGCCTTAACCTTGCGTGTTAATTTTATTACGATTAAACAAAATTCGACCTTGAAATTATTTGTGTTATCTAAATTAAATTTTTATTAATTTCTTAATTTAAATTGGTAATTTATTTTTAACATTTTTAAATAAAATTATTCAGCCAAAAATATTTTATTTTCATTCATTTAATTCATTAATTTTTAATTTTATATAAATGGTCATTTTACGGTCAAATTTTCTTGTTATTATGTTATTTTTTATGTAGATTTCGTGCGGTTCTTGATGCATTTTGTGTTTATTTTATTTTACTTTTATGTTTTTTGATTTTATATTTATTTATATTCTCTCAGATTTTAAAGTGTTGAGTTGGTGTTGTATATTGTATTTTAAGTTATCTTGGTGCTGGGTTTTCGTGCTGTGTTACTGATGCATTCAAACAATTCTCAAGGCTATTTGTGTGCTGGCCCAACAGTATCCATTAAATACATCACATATAAAAAATGAGGAAAATAATCAAGGAAAGGTTGGCTAATAACTTGGAATGGTACGACTCGACACAAGCAATAATCCGAGCAATCAAGCGATACCAAGAGAAACCTAAAGAAAATCGCGATAAATCAATAATAAAAGAAGCCATTTTGGAGCAGCATCAATGTGTAACATGTTGGCAAAAACATGTTGAAATAATTTATATACCTTGTGGACATATGGTCACATGTGAAGCATGTGGGTTGAAAGTCGATATATGTCTGATATGTAGAAAGCCGATCAACGGGCGGATCAAAGGATTCCGTTTCGCTGATCAGTAAATAAAAAGAAAACAATGTGTAAAAATGTAAATAAAGATAAACGAAAAAAAAATAAAAAAATAAAAATTATAAAAATCACAAAAATACGAGATATGATGTAAATTATGGTATAAATTATGATAAACTTTGATATAATCGAAAAGGGAGAATAATCGATATTAATATTCAGAAAACAATTATGAACCTGAAAGAGACAGAAAATCAATTGATAAAAGAGGTCGTAACAGAGGGGGAAGAGTCAAAACTAGCAATTGAAGACCAACCAGAACCACTAAAAGCAGCAAACGAAGAAGTAGAACCATGGAGACAAAGAACGCTGCAATTAAAGGAAATGCTACTAATCGCAGAAGAAGAATTAACACAAGAAACTTTAAAAACAAAAATGATGAGAGAAAAGTGGGAAAAACAAATAGAACAAAGAATAACTTACCCAGGAAAAAAGGAGAAAACGTACAAAGAGCGAGAAGAGGAACTGATGAAGGAATTTATGCGAAATCAGACAAGAATCATAAACCAAAGAAAAGAGATACGAGCTCTAGAGCAAGACAAGCAGGATCAACAAAATGAGATAGAAAGATTACGAGAAGTAATAAAAGATAAAGAAGCAGAAATCCAAGAAGAAGGAGAAGAGACCATAAAAATTATGAACCAAATGCAAGAAGAAATAGAACAAATAAGAACCCAATACCGAATAGAAAGAACAAAGAGAACCCATATGGAACAAGCGAAAGAATGGGCAAAAGGACAAGCACGATATTGGAAAACCAAATGGACTGAGGATAGAGAACAATCAAGAGGTAATTGGTAATCACGCATTAGACATTATACACAACAAATAGCCGAAGAGGAAGATCGAACAAGAGCCTACAAAGCCAAATGGGAAAAAGCGAAGATAGAAGTCGACAAACTGAGAAACCAAGGGCCAAAACCATCAAGAAAAATAAGAGAGCCTAGAGACGACAGGCAAGAGAGAATGATGACCCAGATAACGGATCAAGCAAGAAAATGGCGAATAGAATGTAAAATACTCGAAGACGCCAACGCAAAGCAGTTCGATCACATAGTCAAACTGGAGCAAGAAATTGTGTTCCAACAAACCAGAGTGAAAGAAATGCAAATCGAGCAGGATGAAGCTCACCGACAAAAACAAAAACAACGATGGGAAACGGAGATCAAGGAGAAAGCAATAAAAAGAGAAGCGAAAAAATGGAAAGAACATTTCCAAGAAGCCAAGAAAGAAATAAGACTGCTACCCAAAAAGATATTGAATATGGAAGATTGGGAGCTATGGGAACAAGTCGAAGTGCAAAAACAAACAATCGAGGAACGTAACGAACAGGTCCGAACATTGGAATTTCGGGAACAAATCAGACAAAGTACAATGAGAAGGCTCAGGAAAACCGAAACTAACCTCCAGAAATGGGTCAGACAACTAAACCAAAAAATAGTGGAAACACTGAACGAACTGACCGACGAAAAACGACAGAAACAACAATTAGACGAAAGAATAACAGAACTCCAACAGGATGTGAACGGACATCGAGGAGTTGTATTATCTAAAGAAATTCAGCTGAGACATCAACTCGAAGTCAATGAACAGTTGAGAGGACAAGTCGAAGCAGAAAAAAAAAGAATAAAACAAGGGTATGAGGAAAATGAGCGGAATCTGAGAAAAGAGATCGAAAAGCTAAAGGCGTTAGAAAACACGCACCAATTGGAAACGCAAGTAGAAGAGCTGACGGAAAATGTAGAATATCTCACCTATCTCTTAGACGAAGAGATACAGATATCAAACATTCTGCGGGAAGAGGTAAACACCCTACAGAACCGACCACCAATCCTGCTCATGCCGTTATACCCAACGGAAATACCAACCCAAGTACCCGCTGAACCCGATAAAGGATTCTGGGAGACGGACGAAACGGTAGTATGAAATAAGGAGGGAGGAAAATTTGTAAAAAGTGTAAAAATAATGAAAATAATAAAATGATAAAAACTAAAAATTGTAACTAATGTATATTTAGCATGAATTCGAACGAAACAGAAACCCGAATGAATCTAGAAGACGGAGAATGTTTACCAAGTCCAATTCAACTAGTACAACCAATCGAACAAGACCCACTAAAGTATTATAGTAAAAGGTGGAGAGCCGAAAGAAAAGAGTGGCAAGAGATAGTGGAGGAGCAAGAATCAGAAATCGCCCGGATAAATCAACAGCTAATGCAATCAAAACAGTTAGTCAATGTAGTGAAACGAAAACTAACAGCCAGTATGGGAGATAAAAGAGATCAAAAGAAAGAAAATGAACAGTTGAGACGAGAATTAGCTGAGATAAAAACTCGCGTAGTCTTAGAAGATTACTGGAAAACAGAAGCAGAGAGGATGAGAGACAGCAGGAAAAGCGAACAAAGATATGTAATACAACTGGAAGAGAGTTGTAAGGAAGCTAGAGAAATAAAGCAAAATCGTCAACAAACTCTAGACGAAATCAAATCGATAACAGAACAGCTCCAGGAATCGAGACGAAAGCTGGAAAAGCAAACAGCTAAACGAATAAATTGTAAACGCCAACTCAAAAGAAAACAAACAAAAGAAAGAAATCTCCAAATGAAAATCCACAATCAACAAAGGATAATTAAAGAAAATAAAGAGCGACTAAAAGAACTTGGAAAATGTTTAAATGGATCGGTTACACACATGCAAACATAACATGCAAATTCAAACTCAAACTTATTAAAACATCAATTAAACCCTATCAAATATGAGGAAAAAGAGAATTACATATAAAATAATAATCATAAAAATAAATTAAAATAATAACAAAATGCAACAAGATCCGCACGATACAAACACAAACATAACATGAAAACCCAACAAATTCGACCGAAATTTAATAAATTAATAAAATTTCATGAAAATGAAATTTAAATCAAAGAATTTGAATTAGAAATAATTCAATAAAAATTCTAAATAAAAAATTATCAAAATAAATTAAAAAATAATAAAAATAAAGATTAGAATACACTAGAAAATAACAAGGTCGAATTTTGTTTTACTACATCAAAAATAACACGCGAGGTTAGGGACAGAAAATAGGTATAAATACCGATACATTTTCACATAAAATTTAACCAGTTTTAAAACCAATTTTGAAACAAAAATTTTTTGTTAATTTTGAAAATCTATTTTGAATTTTTCTTTTAGGTGAGCAGTAGTTTTATTTGGAAACTTTCTCTCCACGTCACATTCTCGCAACCTCGGTAGAGCTCTGCTTGGGTGTCGGCGTGGGGGGAGAGGTATTTTATGTTATTTTTGTCGAATGATTTGTGATCAAGTAATTTGTATCTTGTTTTTAATATATTAATAAATATTTATTATGTTAAAATTGAATTTGTTTTTCATAAAATTAATTAAATTATTTGTCGAAATTTTTCCGGCCCACAGCCAAGACACATCACAAGTCAGTAAAATCAACATACAATTCAGATTCGTGTAAGCGCGTGGAATATCGCCGATGATCTGTGCCCGTGAAGACCCGGCGTGCGGAACGCAGGGATTGGAACGTCAATATTATTCCATATAGAAGAAGAGAGAAATAAGGAAGGGGTCTTTTGGCTACTTCCTCGTTTCTAGTCTTCTTTAAATTCGACCTAAATCAATTTACACACGGCTCAAAATCACCACACCGAGTAGTCCAGTGGGCACTCATTAAATATGATATAAACAAAAAATGCGTTTAAGGCCTATTAAAGGGAAGGGTACGGGGAATAAATTAATATGAAATCGTTGATATGAAATGAAATAAATTAATAAATTCAACTTAACTATAAATTATAGATTTGTAATCGTTATCAAATAAATCACTTTAACTTTTGGTGAAGTTGAGAATTAAATCCGAGCTTAGACGCGCTTTTTCGAATAAAAAACCGGGATCACCGCTATATAATTAAATGATTATTTTTCTCGTAGATCTCAATTTGATATGGATTTAATGAGGAATTATAAATTAACAGCATTGTTAAATAGTTGCTAGGAAACCCCATAAGGACAAAGTTATAATGATAGTAATTAGTAAACGCACTCCTTTTCAAGTACCCTCATAGAAAACGACATCAATAATAATTGAAAATTAACTATAACTTTCAAACCGTCACTATAATCACAACCATTAAGCGATTATTGCGATCATACCACCAAAACTATATTGTGTCGAAAATTCATAAAGTATCCATCGAGATTTTTGCTCGGTTGGGGGGTTAACCAAATCATCAGAACAAGTGAGGGTTACCGCGCCAATTGTGCATCAACTATAGAATCCATGAAACGTAATAAGTACCATTGAGTAAGTTAAATAAAATAGAGAAATAAAAATCCAGCTAGCAGACAATTTTATTTATCGATCAAGACAATCCCTCCAAAAATTGTATAAGAAGCCAGCATTGACAGAACCCATAAAATATCCCTAAAATCTCTGTAAAATTATGCGAACTTAATTAATTAAATCACTAACCACTTACGGAATATTTAGCATTGATACAGCCAGAACAATTCATCCGATAAAATACTCCAAATTGATCATTATGACTTAAAATAGGAATGTTTTTCTAAATTCATTCCCGGCATGTTTAGCAGAGACTTCCAGCACCAACTAAAGAAAGTTCGTTACAATGAGAAAATAATCGTATAAAAGGACTTACTAGACAGTGTAGTGGAATAAACTCCGAATTATCGATAATCACCGAAAAAACCGATCCTTAAAAAATTGCAAATGTTTGGATATCGACGATTGCAAAGTTCACATTGACGATACGTAAATCAGTCACTCGATCAACGGATATAGATTTTTAATATAAACATTTAAGTCGACTTCTATCCAATAAACAATTTATCGACGGTTCATCTGGATTAATCGATTTTCCGGCCGTCAATAACCCGTGTGTACCGACACCCTACTTCTGTATTTAAATAGAACTAAACATCGGCCCAAAATTATTTTGGAATTTCTTCTCTTACTAACTATGAATACCCAACCAATTTCTGACGAAGTGACGTTTAATGAAGAAGCTACAACGATACAAGAGGGTGAGATTATTAGAGATTACGTTAATTTATGATTATAATTGATTTTGTTTATTCATATATACTAAATAATTTTCTCATTCATATATAATTTTGATTGTAAATAAATTCTTCTTAATCATATATGTCCAATCGATCTTTACACCCAACTTATCGATTATAGCTCCGTCCCCATTGATGCCATTGTCCATTATTACCCCACAAATGCCTTCCAAATACTCGAGCAAGTACAGTTAGGCCACTAAATTGCTGACCCTCCCAATTTCCCTCTAAAGTATTTGTACGCCTCGCCATGATAATATCAATTATGTCACTATAGTTTCCATTTATTATTTCATTCAATTTCAAAGGTTTCAGGAGCATCACGCGGAAGAGTTAATTATAGAACATTAATAATATCTCTCGAAATAGCCATTATCAACCAATAAATCTTGGGGATTTGCATTTGTTCGATACTCAAAACGGGTGATACAGGGACTTATTGTCAGTAAATTTTTCATAAAAGAAAAAACCCCTTACAATGAAAGATTAGTCGCAGCCCATTTTTCCAAACGCTACCTCCTGCCGAGGATCAAGAGAGTATTCCGCCCCAAAGATTCCGACGAACGTAAATTTTTACAATAATGCGCATTTAATGTTCTAAAATAACATGAACTAGTTAATCACAAGTATGTAAATGTACAATAATGATAAGATATGCATAATGATAATGACGCAAACCAACACTTGAAGGAAATCAATTGCTTTCCCTATGAGATGGCTGAGAGATCAACAAAAATCCCTATAAATAATAATAACAGAAATTAACTTAATCGACGGCAAGAGACCCATCATAATTATTTTCTATCACTAAGATTAGTAATATTAATAATATTCATTCCAGCAGCTAATCCAATGGATCAGACGGAAATCTCTCTCGCAGACCGATGGAGATGGGCCTGGGCTCAGTACCGACAGGAGAAGTGCCCAGAGTTTCCCCGTCGAAGTTTCTCGATAAAACCAATCTGGGACAAGGAACAATCGACCAATGGAGCCCGGCCGAGGAGATCCACCAACAGGCTCAGCGGCTGCTCACCAATCTGGAGATCCATCAGCGCGAAGTAAACCTACAGGTGATCCGAGCTCGCCAGTATCTGGCGAACGTTGAGGAAGATTTTGCTGGCGGGTCGGATCGCCGATAACTATTGGCATCTCTAACCAATCTCCCCGACCCAGGACGCACCAACCGTTGCGACTCGAACCCGCCGTACAAAGAGGCCGACTATGTCGATCTCGGGCTACACACCTGAAGAATGGGTGGCAAAAAGATTCCCATGAGGGATTATAAGCCAAATTTCGCGTGAGGGCTGACTCAAAACAATTTTTATTTTGATTTAGATTGAATTGTGGATAATACAAATTAGATTTGCGAATGTTTTGTTTTCGTTGTTCTGTTTTCGCTTAATTAAGATTTCTAAATGATTTTGCCTTAATTTGTTTGAAGCAAACTTAATGTTATACGGTTATAACCTATCATTAAACTATCTTTTAATTATTTTTATCGTTATTAGCCATGGACCCCGCCCAATTGTTACAAAATGAACTATCCCGCGCCCAGAAATCCAATGAATCCTTATACAAACAAATAATTCAGCTTACCAAGGAGGTGCAGCAGGTGAAATCTATCTGGGTAAACCCGGCCAAGCTCAAATTCGTCCACCAACGCCTCACAGCCGCTCAAAAGGGTTGGGCGGAGGAGCGCCAACTCAATCAGAGTCTCCGGACGCAAATAAGGGGACTAGAAGTTGCCCTAGCTGCCAGTCGTGAAGGGGAAGCGGTAACTTACCCGCTTATCTTCGCCCCATCTCAGTTGGCGTACCGGGATTCCTTCAACAATTCCACATCAGTAGTGACTCCATTAGCAGTGCCCTCAAGCCATCACCGGCCGGGACGCAAGGAACGTGCCCGACGCAGAGCTGCCCGTCTAGCAAGCCAATGGAACTAAAGTATCCGGTACCGAGCTGACACCGAATTAATTTACAAACATTGCATATTTTAATTGTTCTTTCTTTTTATAAAATAAAATTGTATTTATTATTAAACAAGTCTAAAGTAGCAGGTTACAAGATATGAATAATATTGAATTATCGTCGAAAAGTCGTGAGTATTCACACCGCGTCACTGAAACCTCGTTCTATTCCTACCCATCAACATGAGTCTGATCTTGATCTTTCTCTCACAGGGGACATTGTAAAGCGAGCATAGGTCTTCCATCGACAGCTCGTTGAACCCGAGGGTTGTCCGAGCAATTACAGTATTAGTAATAGTGCTCACTTTTTGCGGACAATCCACCCACTCGAACACATTTCCAACGTTGCCTAGCAAAGGGTGCCGAGTGGTAGTCGAAGTAATATTTATATGGCGTTACCGGGGCAACAATAGGATGGTCTAAACAAATAGCGAACCCCAGTAACCCACCATTCGTAATTTTTCTCTCGAATCAATTAACCTAGTCATAATCCTAAATTCTAGTTTTAAAGTTATACAATGATGAAGTCGTCCATGGAAATCCAACATAATCTTTACACTATTGGCACTAACCAACAGGCTGTAGAGATTACATAGTAAAAATAAATGTAACTTAATATGAGTTTGACACAGTTCTAAACTTCCTTTACTCGTTGTGTTAATATTATATTTCAATTAATTATAGTTTTTAAATTAAGTCCTAACCAACATAATATTATTAGATTAAATTACTCCAAAATGATTATAAAGATATTTTAAAATATTATAAATATATTTAAAATATTTTTTAATGCTTTTGTTTAATTTAGCATACTTTAACACTAGTTACAAAAACTTATAATTGTTTTCAATATGGTCAAATTTTTCTTAGATAATTTCTCTAATTATCTGTTATTTAAATTTAAAATAACTATGTTCATTTAAAGCAAAATTTAAAAAGTTATTATTCCATGAGTTAATTCGAAAAGACAATATGTGTAAGAATAATTAAATTGAAATATTGAATATTTTAATCGGATTAAGTTGTGGGCATATTTTAATAATGCTAAGAATCCTAAGATTGTGGAATATTTCAATAACGACAATTTGCTACTTGGATAATAACGTTATCTATTTTTATGCTTTGTTAAGGTAATTTTAGTTTATTATATTTTTTTGACTGGTATTATAAAATAATTTTTTAAAATTTTATTGTAATTTAACTAAAAAAGCAAAAATATATTTTTGAAGTTAATCTGCGGAAATTTGCAATATTATTAAACATGTTGGTACACCTAGGGACATTTAATATGACCTAATAGTATATAAAATTGCACCTTAAAATATTTTAAATACTATGCTAAGTTGGAATTTTCATAGTTTAAGTAAAACATAAACTTTTCATAACATTTAGAAACGGTCTACTTCATAAATTCATCTTTCATAGATTTGATAATTCTTTTATCGCGATTAAATATTCTGATAACTTTTATACGTTAGCCAAGTTTTAAATATAAACTTACATACTTTTGATGCCTCGGAAGCATCAATGGATGTTCTGCAATAAATTTAAAAGACAAACATATTTTTATTGTTTCTCTGTAATCAATAGTTGACGTCGTTTAAGTATGAAAGTGAACGATTTTGTATGTTCGAATGATTAAAGAGATTTACTTTAGAAGTCAGTTATTATGAGCCTGGTAGCAAGAAGTTCTCGTTAGGCGTTTTATTTAGGCGAATGGTTTTTCCGTTATAGAAAGCGCATAAATCCCTAGTTGAATTAAATTTTAGTTTTGAATTTAGTGGCTGTGATTGGTGAATTTTTAAGCTGTATATTTAGTTGCTTATTTTTATATTTAAGCTTATTATAATATTAACCTGTGTATAATTATAAAATGCTCTTACCTGATATTTCTTTTTGACTGGCTGGGCTGGTGGTGAATGTTCAGTTGATAATCCGACATCGACTACGCATTCCACAATTGTTAAATCTTTGTTTGGTCAGACTTTTCTACCACATCAACAAAATATAAATCAATTAACACTCCGCTCTGTATGTAATGACACCTAAATTAAAAAAGAATTTTGTAGTTAATAGGGTGGTCCTTATTTTTCAACTTTCAAAAAGTGCCTGTCTCACCCTTTTATTTTGTTCCTATATATAAGAAAAAAATTTAGGCCAAATATGAGCTCAATTGAACAACATTTAGAGGTAGCTCAATGAAGCCAAAGTTTTATAATAGACCGCATTATCAAAAATAGTGAAATACATAACCCCCACTACTGCTGAGTTTAAAATTTAGCAATAGATTATCATTTAAATCATCTCTGATTTTGTTAATTACTACTCAGTGTGTGGAACCAGCCTTTGGTGTTCTTGTTCTACTTATTCAATATTTTGTGCAACTAACTGTCTGGTGAAGTTATGGTGAATTGTTATTTACGTTTAAGAAAAGCTCTGAATAGTATTTATTACTGTAATTATTTAAAGGTATGTACTGATTATCTGCTAGCTTATTGATTACATTTTTGTGTAGCTTCTGGTTGAAAATATTATAATAGTTTTTCTGTTACTGCAATAGTGGCAACCTGACTGTGAATTGTAGTTGCAGTTTTACTGGACTTAGTGGATTGCTAGCAGTAATTAATAAATAATTTCTCACTGTAAATCAGACATGCATGGGACCATCATCAGCACCGGAGGTCCTAATGTTCAAGCGGTTCCAGTCATGCTGGCAGTTCATCGACCAGGCCTCATACTTGACTGGAATGGATGACAAAGATGTTGCAGCTTTCCTGATAGATACACGGAATAAACTACTGGAGTTTGCAGATAATGCAGCCAAGGGATGATTATCGGGAATTTCTGGAACTGTCGATAATTTTCCTCGGAGGAGTCCCTGCGAGAGGCATTCGTTTCATCGCTCCAGGTGCCATGCACCATGCTCGATGGATGAGCAAAGTACTGTACAGTTTGAAGGTTTATATGTTTCGATCGCAGTTTGATCTCAGACCAACAGAAGTAAAAGGGCTGCGAGTTCATCTGCACTTTCTCGGTCAGCCTTTACATGAAAGTCTGGTTCACAGCTTCTTGTGCTGCAACAGCACCACATAATGATCTCACGTTCCTTCAGGCCCTCATTGATTATTAAGTAGTGCACACAGTCATCTTCAAGGCAGCTTCTGCTAAAATGGCCAAACATCTTTGGTATATCTCAGAGGAACTCGTTGGACTGGCTCTGTTTGACAAGTATCTATCAACTGCAACGAAGCGCGAACTCGTCAGTGCTATCAAGGTGATTGACTGATTGCTTGATGTTTACTTGACTTATGTCATTTATCATTAATTTCTTGTTTTTGAGTGTTTGATAGAACTGTTAGCTCTGGTACTGAAACTAATTTGTAATGTTTTACCGTACAAGAAAATGACGGAGCGGACAAACCGCCAAAACGAATCAACATCGACATTCAGTCCGTTCGTGGCAAATCACTTGCTTACTTCATGACCAGCATACTTGCCTTAACGATATTTTCATTCTTTTCAATTGCATTTCTCATACAGTTTTGCTGAATATTCAGAATATTTTTGAAAGATAGAGTTTTGTGTTTGCATTGTATTCCAATAAATTTCTGGTAATCAAAATGTTTTTCTAAGTAATGTATTTTGACATTTGAGATTTTGAAGGTTTTATTTGTACTTTTGCAAATTAAACATTAAATTATCTTTATGAAAAACTTAAAAATAATCATACACTCCCAGCTGTTTTGGTAATGTCGATTTTCATCAAGAACTCTTAGCTTTGTAATCATAATAAATTTAAGGCATGAAAAATAACAAATTATTTAAATAAAATGAAATAATTTGTTTTACTGAGATCAAATATTGGTAATGACAACAAAATACCAATATTATTTTCAAATATATATCCGTAAGTAATTTAAATTTTTACCTAATAATCCAAAATATTAAACAAACTATTGATTTTTTCCCTAAATCTTAATACTAATAATTCTCGATAACAATATTTATTTTTATCCAATTATGATGACCATGAAATATCTCTATTAACCCTTTCTAAGGCAAAGGAAACTGTTTGTCAGAATTATTTTCACAAACCGCGAAAAATTATGTTATCAGCCTCGTTTGTCGAGGTCTAATGTAGGGTAATAACAATATAAGATATATGTATGGACAATATTAATAATAATAGGGGTGCTAATAAGATAACAATAGTTATAACCACTTTAATAATAGCAATAAGAACATAATGAAATGCATTAATTAAAAAAACTAAACCTAATAAATGAGATTCATAAAGATGATTCAAAATGATGAATAAGATATAGGTATCAGCATATAACAGACTCTTGCTTTAGAAATATCAAGGATTCTGGAAATAGTGATAGTGCTAACAAATATTTCTTATGGCGTACTTTTATAAATAGACTTTAGTTATTCTTTAGTATACTCTTGTAAGATATTGAAAATAAAATTTATATATTAGAGATGGATTTACCATTTGTATCTCATAATAAATTGGATTTACAAAAATACGTTTTGTAATAATTAAGCGTTCAAGTGTGACTCTGATTTAATTGAAGCAATAAAATCTAAGTTGCGGCTGTGGCTATTTGATGCACTTGTTCTGAAAAATTTAATAATTCTACTATTATCGACATTTTAAAATGAAAATTATCGAAAATTTTACTCCATTTATTCAGAATATTGAATTTTTTTGCAATCTACCACATTCATAATAAATTACTATTGAATAAACATTCAGGATAGACATAAAATATTTTTATGATGTTTGCTTTTATTTTTAATAAGTTATTGAGTTCATCTTCATACTTCAGTTGGTAGTCGTTGCTCACACTATTTAATAACATTCAAAATAAATTTTATTCATTTGTATGATAATACTAATATTCTTACTTCACTTTGCCTAGTTTGGAGACCTCTTCGTTTTATATTGTAATTCATTGCTTCTTGTTATTTCTTAATTATTTCTACTCGTTCAATTTCTTTCTTTATGTAGTACTAAACCTTTTTCTGGGTCAGCCAATGCTCTACAGAGGCTTGACGATAGGAAAACTGGTGAAATGAACTGGACTGCTCGGACTATCATCTCACAGCCACACGACCCTCCAAGTTACCAGAATATATTCTGGGAGTAATAATCATTAAACTAGTGTAAAATTTTAAAATACTTCTCGATTGAGCTTTCTATCACTGAAGTCATTTACAAAAATTCATAATTGTCTTGATAAAAAAAATCTTAATACAAGTCGAATACAAACATAATAAAAATTAAATCCCTGTTTTTTTATCGAAACGTTATTTTTCCACATAAAAGTATTATTTTTAATTGATAAACACTTAATAATAATATCAATATTTGAATCATATATATATTTATCAAAAATTACTATTTTTAATCGTTAAATCGTAAATAGGTTCGATAGAAAATTGCTGATAACTTTTAAAGTTAAGTCTTAAAAGTTACGAAAAACATTTTTTAGAAATTAAAATTTTGATTTTTTGTCTTTTCATCGTGAGTTTTAAAAGCGTGATTCTTCACTTATTAATTTTGATCCATTAAAACAAATATTTTCACTTATTTTTCTTTTATTTTAATATCAATTTCAATTTTGCACATAATTATGAAATTTCGCTGATCACCAAACACTCGAACACAGATCCATTGTTGCCTGGTAATGACAATGTATATTTTTAAATAGAGACCCAAAAACTTACTAAAATCATTTACGACACAAATATACATTAAGCTAAACCTAAGAATGTAAACAGTTATAGTTTTCTTGCAAAAATGGTTAAATTTGGATATTTCTATTTGATTACTGAGCCATGTTATCGCTTTTTAAATATTTATTAAAGTTTTAACCGATTCATCATTTGGTATTTATGAGAGTTCTTGGTACTGCATTGAAACATCCCACATCATTAACATTGGCTGTATAATCTAAATTAGAAAACTAATTGGTTTCAAAGCCAATGAAACTTTCCAAACTTCTTATTACAAACATGTTTTAGAGATAATTCAAAAAATTTTTATGAAACCAAATATCTTAACTTTTGCGCTCACTAGAGTTTTATTTGTTCATTGAAATTGTTTATTTAAATTATTACGTTTATCGACTAAATAACTGAAAAATGCCTTACCTTCAATTGTTGACAAATACAATACTTCATATTAGGCGGGTCACGTAAAAAGTCCATAAGAGTATCAAATAGTTCTATAAATATTTTCCATTTCAAGAGTTATTTCACTTCAGTTTGAAGTAAAAAATTCATATCGTTCGCATTTTATTCACGATATAGTTTGAAGATACATTTCATAACTGCTGAAATATTTTTTAGCGAACAAGTTTTCTCTATTCATAACAAAATGCTGAAAAAGAATTTCTGATTTCTTATCTATCATCCATTTTACTCATACTTAATTTTTACTTACCATATTAAGAACGCAAGATGTTATATTATTTACATTTAAGTAATTTTTTAGCTTTTTGCATATATCTTAGAGGTTTTCTTAAATGATTTACAGAATTCATAAAATTCACCTTCATAAATATATCTGACGTAAATTAATAATACAGCTTCTAAGTTTCTATCCGTTTGCATTGGGTATTTTCATGTTTTCATTTTCTTCAACAAGTTGTATTTCAACATTTTCCCTAATTTCATCAATTCGTCTGCTAACAATATTGCTACTGAGTGGTATCGTTTTCATCTCTTTTTCATCTTTTTGCAGAACGGTTTTGAGAAATTATGATATTGATTGTTTGATTAATTTTTCTCCTATAATCTGGCTTTTCCTAGAAATAGCAAAGGAAATTTAAAAAGTAGTGATAAACATATGATTGGAAAGTTAAAGTGAGAATTAATGACACTTTGTTTTTCTAATTTCTTTTAAGTTTGAAATTCATTTAAATCTGAATTTACATGAACATTTTTTTGTCTCCAAATGCGCGCCTTAAGATTATCTTGTTTCATTGATTCATTGATTTTTTTTCTGAAACATTGCTGTCATAAAAGATATATACTGACTTTTTTGCTTGAATTGCTGATTTTACTACATGCCTTTTAGAAATAAATAAGTTGAAATAAAAGTAAAAGATTTTGTTTTATTTTTTTCTACAATTATAAGATTTTATATCATCGTTATGATATATGTAAGAGCGTTTGTTAGAACCTAATTGAGTATTCTGTTAGATTACATCGATATGGCCTGAGGTGCTTATTTTGATTGCCCATGACAGTGCTCCGCAACCTTTTTTCACAAAAAGCACACTAAATCCTTTCTAGAAATCTGTGGCACAATGGAAAAAATAATAAATAATTATCATTTATTTTTAATTATAAGTATATTTTTTACATTTACTAAAATTACATATAAACTAATACTTATTTGATACCTGCGCTTGTTTCAGTCAACACAAATATTTTATATTTTTTTCGATATTTGTAAGTGCAACACGAAGTTCTTGGTCAAGGCCTTTCAAGCATGATCGCATATCATTTTTAATTAAAACTAGAGCTTAAAAACTTAGTTCACAAAGGTACGTTTTAGAAAATGGAAGCAGAAATGTGATAGCTTTGTCGGAAATCTTAGGATATTCCTCATTGATTGCAATCCAGAACACATCCAATGGAACTTTGTTGAATCTCATTTTTAGCCCCCCGTCAGTCCTCAATTTCAAAATCTCTTCGCGAATTTGTAGAGAAAGTGCTTCAATTTTATTTTCAGCATCTTTTAGTCCAAAGGATTTCGAATCCAATTATATTGCTCCGTATTCATTGTGTGAAAGTGCTCTAATTTTTATTACAGCAATGTCAAATGTTCTTGAGCCAAATTCAAAATTACCTGCTTGTTCTCAATCGTGGTCTGGTTAGTCCTATGAAACATTTCAAGTGATCCTCCTTGCAACTCTACCAAAGTTCTAGTTTCATTTTAAATTCGTTTAATTTGTCTGAGCTCGTCAACAAATTTTCATTTCGACTTTTCATTTTTTTATTCAGTTCGTTCAGATGCTCAAAAATATCTGCCATATACGCAAGTCTGGCCACCAAGTTATTTTCTTCGAACATTTGATGAAGATCGGTCATTGGTTGATTTAGAAAAAACCGACTAATCTCGCGTCGAAGCTCAAATAATTTGGCTAGAACTTTTCCTCAAGATAGCCATCATACTTTGTAATATAATAAGGATTGGTGTTCTGATCCCATTTCTGCGCAGAGTATTTCAAAAATTCACGAACTTAGGGCTCTTGATTTGATGATGTTGACGATTTTGGCACATTCGTTCATAGTTTGTAAGAGCTGTTTTGGTAGGTTTTCGGTCATTAGCGCATCGCGATGTATGCAGCAATGTGTGGTTTCTATTGCAGGATTTTGTAGCTTTACGCACGAGACAAAACCCTTTTTATTTCCCATCATAACCGCAGCGCCATCTGTACAAACACTAGTGACAACAGGTAAAAAAAATAATATTACAGCAAATTAGTAATATTTTAAATATTTTTAAAAAAACCTAAAATAAATTTCCAGATAAAAATTAAATAAAAAATGATGCGGAACAGTTAATGATAACAAATACAATTAGGAAAAGATTTAAAACATTTTATTTTTCAAAAATAATATAACAGGAAATTAGTAATGTTCAAAAAATACACCCCCAGATAAATATTTTAAAAAAGGCAGAACATGTAATGATAACAAATACAATTAGAAAAAGATTTTGTTCTAAAAAATATAATAAGTACCTAAAATATAACTGGGAAAAATTAGTTTCACTCTAATTAAATGGTTCAGAAAACTGTAAAGTAAATGTACGTGCATACGCATTTAAAGAGGCATTTCACCGCGCCACACCGGTTGGGAGCACTGGCTTATAACATACATGACCAAAATGAGGTTCGCGAGCCGCTTGGGGCTCTTTTAGTTTTTCATTGTGACTCGAGCCAAGGTGCACATAATATTTTTAATTTCAAAAAAACATTATGGATCTCAATAATACAATTTTTTCTCAGTGCACCAGTCCCTCGCTTAGCGAAAAATTCGATTTTAAATACGGAAAACAATAAAACTACACACAAATTTGTTTTAGTACTTAATTTTTGTTTTTATTTTGTACATTTCATATAACTTATGTATATATTGACTCACAATAATATGCATTAATAGTACTTCTGTAAAATATATAGAATTAAAAAATTTGTCTAATTGCGATACTAAAAATTGTGAGTACACGGTAGATTGGTTCCTGAGAATTCCATGTAAATGGGGACAGACCTATAGTATATTTGTTAGGGATTGGTTCCGACAAAGAAGTAAACTCGCAAATCGGACCTATAAATCATTGAAACTAAAACATTGAGTATAAAAATGCTTAAATGAAAAAAATGCAAAGTTTATAACAAAACAGAAAGAAATTTATATTAATTTAAACATAAAATAAAAATGTATAATTCATTTTATAAAACATAGTAAAGTGTTATTGAATCTTTATCATCAGAATCCACAATCCAGAATCGAAAGGGACTAATTTCACTTTCTTCGCTTGAAATGGGTATTTCTGAATCTTTTAAACTGTAAGAACTTCTTACGGTGTGATCTTTGTCACAAAACCTGTTATTAACAGCTGAGTGCTATTTTTGGTCACATCTTTATAGATTTCTTGATATTTCGCAAGGTATTTGCTAATATGTAAATATTATAAAAAAAATTATAATTTTCGAAACTGTAAAAGCGATAATGTGCAAAAAAGTAGCGTGTAAATCGGTGGATAGGTATATTCGATTTTCTACTCCAGTCAGGATCAATTCTGACCACCCCTGGCCTATAAGTTAATTTCAAATAATTGTCATTTAAAGTAGTTAATGAGTAATTAACGAAAAATTATAATTTCATAACAAGAACTATTAAAATAAAAAAATAATCATTGCAAAAACATTTTGTAATTTTCATGTCTTTTGATTTTTCTTAAAGTTTTATAATTTTTGTTTGTTGATCTTGTCTATATTCTCAATTCATTATAGTAAATTTATAACAATAGAGAATGATTTTTTTTAAAACTTAATTATAATAATTATGATAATAATAATGTTGGGCTAAGACTAAGTTTTTTTTTAAATGAATCAGAAAATACATGCAAACACAGCAATGAATATTCAAAATCAAACCTATAAACACCAACTAAACACTGTAAAATATGTGAGAAATAATATAATTAAATACAAAATCGAAAACAAAATTAAATTAAAATATAAACAAAGATGCACCAAGAACCGCACGAAATTTACACAAAAATAACATATTAACAAGATAATTTGACAGAAATCGATATATTTTAGAAAAACTAGAAAACCGACGAATAAAGTGATTTTAAAGAAAATAATTTAAGTCGAAATAATTAAATTAAAAGTTAAAGAAATAAATTTTCGAATAAATCAAAAAATAATAAAGATTAAAGAATAAAGTTGATTAAAAGTGGATTAAAGTTGAGTTCGTTTTTTGCACAATCATCCTAAGCTAATAAGTCTCTATTAAAATCGATATAAATCATCATTTAGTGTAATTAGTGAGATAGACCTAAGACAGCATAAGCTGAGTGCTATAATGGAACCTAAATAAAATAACTATTCATAAATACCAACCATTAACTATCAAATTAATGAGTACAATACAATTAAAATTACAGTGAAAGTTATTAAATTAAAAAGTCAATTATTGAATTTAGGCAAGCACCAACCTAACAAAATAAAAGAAAATCTAATTTATTTATTCATCATAAACATTGATGCATACCCATGTTATGAATAGGTTAAGAAGATATTGTCACCCACAAATGGTTGACCTTTATAGCTGAGGATGAGTTAAGAAGTTCTTTCATACTTCTGTGAATCCACAATACCCATCATAGCAGGAATTTCGAACACAATGCACAATAGAAAATATCCAAATATAGATGGGCGACATCTGGTTGTAGTTTTGCGTTGTGGATTCCTGCTTAATCCGATAGTTAATAATAACAAAGATAAACTATAATTATAATAATAATAGTAATAATGATAAGAGTAGTAATAACAGTAAAAATCATGATAATTTTGATAATAATGATAATGATGCTAAATAATAATAACATTGATAAGAATAGTAATGATAGTAATAGTAACGACAATAATAATTATAATTTCACGAATAGTCGTAATAATGATAATAATAATTAAAATCTTCTCAAAAATGATAGTAATAAGCTAGGCTGACCAGAAGTTTTTTTGAAAATTCCAGGACATTGTTGTTAAAAACCCAGGAAATCGTTGAAATTGTCAGTAAAATAGAAAAAATATGTCAAAATTACACCTTTATTAGTTTTATCTTTGAAACTTTCATATTAAAAATTTTTCTAATCATATTTTCCACTTGAGTGCACCTTACCGAGGAAAACTGTATCCTTTTTAATCACGTACAGTCATTTGAAAGAAATGAAAAATTGTTTTGCAGTGTGAAATGCAAAAAAATTGCTTCTTTTCCAGCAAGCTTCAGCTTTTCATTCGTTGTTGTCAATTTCTTAAAATAATCACTGACTTTCTTGCTTGATGATCCAGCTTTTACACCCGATGTATGACGATCTGACATGATGTGATCCAGAATATCTCGACGACCACTATGAACGATAAAAAATCGATGCCCCTTTAAAATCAATATTTATATACGGTATTTTAATAGCTCTCGATGAGGCAGATCTAGGGCCGGCTGGTGGATTAAGTTCCCCAGTTGTGCTCGTGGGTCGCGCCTCATTGAAACCTCGGTATTCCACAGTAGGGTCTGGCAATTGCACAGGACCTCCACGCAAGGCATCGTTGAACGACTCATAGTGGCTACTGAAAAGTGGCCGGTGCGAGCAGGAATTAAAATCATGGGAAGGGCGACCTCAGATAGGGGAATTAGTAAAGATCGCATGACGATTTCCTAGGATGTTTTATTTTTAAGCCTCGAAAGATAACACGAGAAAAATCGGGCAGAAGGGATAGGAATAGACTAGAAATGATTTTTAGGTTAATAACAAAGTAATCTAAAAATAATGGAAGTGTCAGACCATTTTTTCATAAAAACATAGGACATGCAACCTGTATAAATAATAAGTACGAATTACCGTCAAGCGATCGCACATTCGTATACACGGAAATATCACCGGTCAGAATGTCCGTGTTCTTCTTTCCATAAGAATAATTACCAGAGGACGACGTATGCAACACGAGGATCATCTGCGCAACTGAAATCTTCGTAATGTAAGGATTTACTCGAGGAGATAGGTCTATAATAACACCCCCAAATTACCACAATCTGGAATTTTTATTATAGAAATCGATAGGCCCCGTGTATTTACACCCATGAAGTCATCCGTAGGTAGAGTACGATTACCTCTGAACGTTGAAGTAAAATCCATATGAATGTCCATCTTCTTTCGAAAATCACCGTGATGATACACAAATCCAGCGGAATAAGAACGGCAGACGAAGAGATTCCGCTCGCACATTAGGTCCAGGTGATGACACTAACGACCCTAATTTGGCTGATCGTCGAAGTAAAGGAAATTATTTATCCAAACGAATAGAGATGACGAAAAATCGAATACCACAAAGTAGATTATATCATAGTTTAAATCCACTCGAATAATGAAATAGTTGGCGGGTGTAATCGACAGCTTCAAATTCCACAAGAACAACCTAATAGATTTTGGTCACGAGCATGATGACATAACCCTATAACACACACTCATCCATTCCACACAAACAATCATCATCAGCTTCGACAATTCTGCTAGCACTAATCATTTTCGCTTTAACCTCGATATACATTAAGCGTAAATAATATTGATGAGCCATACTATAGTCACCAGGCTAATTAATAGATAATAAGTCTCCTGGCAGTATTGAAATCGTCGCCGTCGTGAACGTCGCCGTAGAAAAGCCAACCTCCTCTGCTCGAACGGAGCCAATCAGTGCTCCATATTCAATCCATGACCTCCCGCCCCCATATCAGGAGTTCGAACTCCCTGATCTCGAGGCCGACGTGCTCTATGCACCTTCTGTCACCTTTCATTCACAGGCCAGATCCATCCACATTAACCTAGTGGATGATGAGAACGAATCAAACTCTAGGGCGATTGGGCCTGGATACAAGTGAAATCGCCGTTCTCACAGATAGGGTGCTCGGATGTCTTCCTCAACCCGATGAACCAGGACCCTCCACCAGTGTGGAACTCAATATCAATGTCAACCCACCCCCGTATCGACCAGTGAAACGTCGATGTTTTCCAACCGACATTGATGCAGATGAGTGAAGTCAAATTTCTAAAAAATCAGTCTCTACCTTCCCGCAAGTTACTCGAACGCTAACGTCAAAGTGATGCATATTTCTGAGTTTTGTGCTAATCGAGAGACAGTGTATAGTCCATCTCTGTTTTGTCTAATTATTTTCCTAACCGTCTTATAAACATTTTTAGCTGTACTCATAAAACTTCGAAATTTTATTTTTCTCTATACTTTTAAGATTAAATATTTACGAGTAACGTTGATGAGACAATATTAGTAATCCATAAAGGGGTTACAAGGAAAGGTGTAGTACAAATAGCCGGAGTGTGTACAAAAACTCCCACGATTCTCGGCTCAGAAGGGATATACGACAAGGGTTCAGCGATGATATAACTTCAGAGTAAAATGCGTAAGACCTATCGGCAGAAAGTGACTGGGGAAACGAAGGTCCTTCGACGAGTAGCACTAGTAATAGCGCTCACCTGTTCGAATGGCATTCGGCTGTTGCGTACAGTACCAACATGATTTCGGTCATGGGTACGCGGCAGTTTATCCAAATCGTGCGTTGTATGGGAAAGAAACAACCCTAAGACATAGAGGATAGGTACATCACCATGGCATGAATATACTGGCAAATAGGTTTTCCATACAACCAACACTTTTTACAAATCTACAAACGTTTTGAATTTTAAAAACTGAGTTTTATGTAAATTTTTGAATCTGCGAATTTTGGAGTTGTAAGCGGAGTTAAATAAAATTTTTATTTGAAGATTCAGAACAAATTGTAATTCCAATGGCCATTGTGAAGATAGAGAAAATCCAACCAACATTGGAATATGAACCAATGACAAAGTGCCGGCCAAGTCGGAAACGGAAGGTTTAGTCAAATATAAATTTTGGAGACGACGATAACATCACCATAAATGGAGTTATTTATGAAAGAAGAATCAATTTATATTTATAAACATGAATCCGAGCGTGTGGAAATAAAAATAAACCCAAAATCTATATGAACTATCTATAATTTTTTAAGAATTAATAATAAATGATTTAGTCTCATTTGTCTTAATTTACATTTTGGCATGCCGAACCCCGAAAAAGTAAAAAATAAATAAATAACAAATTTAATATTAAATATTTCTATTATTTATATTATTGCTATTTTTGGGTTAAAACAAATATTTTAAATTGTTGTTTATTTGGTACGACATCCTATAAAATCAATGGGCGAAAAATCATCATAAATAGCCTACTTAGCAATAAATAATACAAAAAGTTAAAAAATGAGTAGAAAAATACAAAAAATATGTAAAATATAAATAAAAACATTTAAAAAGAATTGAAAAACATTAAATTTTAGCAAAATTAACCTATTTCATCAAATTAGCTCCAAATTCATAAAAAACGCTTATATTCTAGAAAATAGCTGAGTATTAAGCTTAAAATGTAAGTAGAAACATTAACAAAAAGAATCATGAAAATCTTACAACTAAACGAAAAGTGATAAAATATGTTTAAAACGTGTTGGCGTTTTGATTGTAGTTCGCCGGGTCAGATTTCTTCTCCAAGAACCTCAACATCAAACCCTCAGTCGAGAGCGAATCACCTCTTACGATCTAAACAATTGAATGCTTTGAACCCCAGGAGGATTAGCCGCGAGAAACGCTGGTTACATGTGAAAGAAATTAAATTTTTAAGCAAAAGTGAAATTTTATTTCCATTGTATTATAATGTAGTTATTTTAATTAAATCGATTTATTAACCCCTGATCGATTACCATTATTGATACTTTACCTATCTTAGCAATAAATAAAACTAAGAAGAAAGAAGCTCTAGAGAAGATTATTAAATGTCATAAAACAATTCAATAAAATTGCTATTCTAAATTTTTTTTGTCGTTAAAAAAAATAACGTAAATGTGTTTTCGATAAATGCATTATAATTTAATTTACTGTACAAGATTTTAATAAAAAAGAAATTAAACGATTTAACAAATGTTTATTTACATAAAATCTCAAACTTACTGAGGAAGGGTATTAAATTCCACAAATTCCAATAAGAAATTCCATTTGGGGAAAAAATTCTGAAAACTCTAAATAGAAAAAATCTATTTAATCATATACAGAAAAATAATTTTATTCCGTTCTAAAAATAGAACAGAATTTCTTGTTTAAAATGACAGTTTTTAAAAGTTTGAAATAGATTATTTTCAGAGGGAAGGCACCCGAATCTCAAAATTTCAATCATATTCGAATAAAATCCCATACATATGTTACTCGACCGATCTACTCCACTGAAATAACGATCAGAACAGAGATCGGGCATATCTCCGGTACAGTTTCGAATATGGATCCAAGCACCCCCGCGCCCATCTTAAGCTTCCTCCTCACTGTTGGGCTCAGAGCCACAATGTAAACAAAAATTAAAATTAAAATTAAAGACTAAAGTAAAAGTAATGAAACGAGTCACTGAAAATAAGCACACACCGCAAGAAGATACCAAAAATTAATGAAAAACATATTAAATAAAACAAATTTGGTGGTGTTGAGGTCTCACTATTACTAATCAAGATCTCAACATGCACTGGTATTAGTGTACATATAATTTAATATATAAAAGACAACTTCGATATGATAAAATTTAATAAATTCAAAATTACCAAGTTCTAATTGATTCCAAATTCGAATTTAAAATAAAATACAATTTTGAATGCGTGCGAATTATGTTTTGTTATGTATGCGTGTTATTTTATCCTTGCAAAAATTATGTTGAGCTCTACTTCTAATTAAATTCTCCTTGAGATTTCCTCTAGAAGAACAAGCAAGTCGCTAATCTTTTGGCGAATATACTGAGTTTTGCGTCAATATATATACTGATTTTATTATGGGTTAATCTATTTTAATTTCCCCAGATGTTTTATATTTCTTAAATTAATATATTTTATTTTATTACCATAATCATTACACCAGATGTTTTTAATTGTTTTTTGAAATATTAATCAATAATACTCAAGATATTTCTCGTTCCTTGGAATTAATGAATAATAATAATAATAATAATAATAATAATAATAATAATAATAATAATAATAATAATAATAATAATAGTTATAATAATAACAATAATAATAATGTTTTTAGTAATAATGATTTTACCCTTGTATATTTATAAAAGTTTATGAAAATATATT
The DNA here is from genome assembly GCA_022537955.1 of Schmidtea mediterranea. Classification (NCBI taxonomy): domain Eukaryota; kingdom Metazoa; phylum Platyhelminthes; order Tricladida; family Dugesiidae; genus Schmidtea; species Schmidtea mediterranea. Next base: position 214,144,478 of record CM039680.1, read on the forward strand.
GAATTACACAAAACAGATAACCGATAAATAATTGTCAATAAACAAAATGAATTACACAAAACAGATAATAATAAGAAAATATTGTTTATGTACAGATGATGTCAATAATTCAATGGTAGATTGCACGCTGTTCATCACAAGGATTCGGCTTTGGGTTTGGTTTGGTGATTTGATTGTTGGTTATTGGTTATCTCTCAACATGGATATTGACTCGGTACTTGCTGGGCCAGTTCTATAATACTTTGAAAGTACGAAGTTGTTTAAAGGTTTTCCTTCGTCATCTAACAGTGGTAATCCCTTGAAAGTGCCCGTAAAAATCTTACATCTTTTACTCATCAGGTGCCCATCACCATTATTCTAATTGAATTATAGCCATTTAATTTTTGTATGATGAGGAGCTCACTCTGTAAAGAGCCCTGAAAATAAAGATATACCAACAAGCTTGCGCGATAGCAACGCTCAAAGCCCAGCTACAGATTAGGAATGATATCACTGTGAAACCAACCTATGTGGAATCGGAATTATTCCCAGCCGATGACACCTATGTCGTGGAAAATTATTATTAGAAGTCTAATTTAAAAGTAAATGAGGTCCGTTGGTCACTAGCTGGATGGTTGAGAGTTCAATTCGTGTTACACAATTTCGAGGAAATATTACAGGCGTATTCTATTATGTTGAAGTTAGTAGTCACCCCATAGACACATTACAGTTTATATTTGGTACTTTATAATTGTCATGCCGGAAATAACAACTGCCTTGGAAAGTCATCTTTATAGTTGGTCCAATGTAATTTTTTAACAAATACAACAAATTTTTCGATGATAATTTAATGACTATTTCGCTGATTCGAATTCACTCTTTTATTTTACTCTTTTTCACACATTTATTTTCAAAAACATTTGCCAATTTCTGCTGGACTCTTTTTAATCAACAACTTTACTGGAATGACAAGTTACCATCATTTCATTGGTCAAAACTGTGTTTATGAATTTTTGAAGGTCTCAGATATAGGAACGAACATTGTGCTACCATATTATAAATAAGAGAGAAAAAAGGTAATGTTACCACTTACTTTTGACGAAGAATATTCATTTGATAATTGTGAATATTGTAATTTTTGCAATAAGAATATAGTATATAAGGTTAGAGACCATGAGCATTTTACAGGAAAATATTTTGGTCCTGCATGTAAAAGTTGTAATGTTAATAGTAGCATCAAAGAATTATTACCTGTAGTTTTACTTAATTTACGGGGTATGACTTACATCATATCCTTAAGTATAGAATAAATCAATTTCCCAATTGGAACCTGTCATGTATTTCAATTAGTAGTGAAAAATTCTTATCTCTTATTGTATATGTTGATAAGCTTAGAATACGTTTTATCGACTCTTACCAGTTTATTAATGACTCATTTGCTAAGGCTGTGAAAATTTTGACTAGTTTACATTTAACGAGATCTGTTTTTACTGGTACCATTGTTAATGAAAAAGGTATTTTTCCTTACAACTTTGCCAGTAGTTTAAAGGTCCTTGAAACTACTTATGAATTGTCTCCAATCTGGGAAGGAGTGAGTGAAGTTGAATATGAGAAAGCTCAATTAATTTGGACTGAAATTAAAAATGTGTTAATTTGCTTGTTTATATGATGTTGTATTTGAAACTCGATTGCTTTCTTTTGGTAGACTTTTTCCAACAATTTCGGTCGAAATCTATAGTGTATAATAGATTAGAGCCTTTAAATTATTTAGGTATTCCTAGAATGTCTTGGAGTTCTGCATTAATAACTTTAGATAAACCAATTGAATTGTTGCAAGACATGAAAATTTATAATATTTATGAAGGTGGTATTCATGGTGGTCTTACTTTTGTTAATAAACACTATGTTAAAACTGACGAAAACACTGATTTACTTTATATTGATATTAATAATTTTTACGGTTGGGCTTTAAGTCAACCTTTACCTTGTGAAGAGTTTAGCTGTATACTTGATAGTTTTTAGAATATATTATCTGAATGTTTGTCTTTGAACCTTGAGTCATTGTCTTATGGGTATACTCTTGAAGTGGATATTGAAATTCTTTTCTAATCTTCACAATAAATTGAATGATTTCCTTATTGCTGCCGAAAACATGAAACCTGTGAGGTCTAAAGTAGAAAAGTTGTTGAATCATTACATTAAAAAGAATTATGTTATTCATTGGATGTTGTCGAAGTTGTACTTGATTTTTGGTGTAAAGGTCACACATGTAAATAGAGCTATAAGATTCAAATAGTCTCCTATTTTTAAAAACTACATTGTTACCAATACAGAACTCAAAACAAAAACTATAAATACACTAGATAAAAATTTTGTGGGGTTGGTAGTGTTTATAACCTTGACCCCTTTCATGCAATGCTATGCATCTGCCACTGGTTATCTGTCGCTAAGCAACGTTGGTAATGTAACCAGGCGTTCTGAGACCGTCAAAGGTGAGCTTAGTTTTCAAAACTGCTAAGACGTAGTCTGCAGCTGGTTCAGCGAGCTACCTATAGAAGGTATATGCTCGTCTTGCTTTTAGGTCCCTTGATTTCTTCACATCGTTCCACTTGTAGTGTACTTTTTCCAACGAAAATTCATCGTCACTAATTCAATAATCGAGGCAAAAACACAACTAAGTTGAACGCAAACATTTATTAAAACATCAAGGAAAAACCATTTTTATTTAGAATCGAAAATAGTCAAAGTGATTCTCACAACGTTCACTACAAAATTATTTACAGCTATCTCTTTTCGGCTCTTTGCTGTTGGAGCTTCCGGCTCGTCCTGTCCTTGTGTGGGTTTTTGGTTTACCCGTTGGTCTCTTGAAGCAGTTTTGCGCCTGGTATGTAACTTGTGCTGGTTCGAATACCAAGGGGTAAGTGACAGCACTCCCCTCTTGTCTTGCCGCTACGGCAACTTCTAGTCCACGGATTTTGACCTTTTAGGCCTGATTTAAGGTCTTTTCTTCTTGCCATCCCTTTTGGGTCGCAATGAGTCTTTGGTATAAGCGTTTTACCCGAGAGGGCTCGATCCATGTAGCTTTAGTTCGTTGCAGTTCTTGACTGAGCTGCACGCATTGTTGATGAAGATTGACGTTCTCTTTTCTCAATTTCTTCAACTCCTGGCCGATTTCGTTGATTGCGTCCATGGCTGAATTTACGTGTATAATTAATAAATTACTTTAGTTATAAATTTCCACAACAGATTGGACATAGAAAACGAGTTTAGTTTTATTTAATTATGTATCAAATTACTGGTGGTGATCTAATTTAAATTTTCTTATTACCGCATCATCATAACCTAAACATACAATAAAGTTTTTGCAATCAAACGAAATTAAAATTAACAGCTAAAACGTTGTTTTTTTATTCACAAATTTACATTGTTAAACAGATTTATTTTGAGATTTTGTGTCCATAGGTTTCATGATGTATTTTTTGGTTTAGAGGACGTCGCGAGTAGGCGTGCTCGCTCGTCCTATCAGTTAATGCCTCCTGAATGTCGGGTTGCATGAGACGTTTTGGGATGGCTAGATGTACCGGCACGCTGAGCTTCAAGAGGGCTAGATCCTCTGGGTTGAACGTTACATCATATTCGGGCAGGTAGCCATCGGAGCTTGGGATTTGGCCACCGGCGATATCTTTGTTGATTTTCATCAACCGTCTGCGCTGCAGGCTGGCCTTCCAGCGATACTTCTGTTCGAGATGCTCGAACTGTTGAAAGGCCACCTCGGCTTCGTGGTGGATTTCGCGAGCCAGATTTCTCCCTGGCTCCCTTTTTTGGCGAGACTGGGCAGCTCCACGTCCTCGTCATGTTGGTTTTTATTTCGGTCTGGCCACTCTGATGTACCATGTGTGGATATGGAGTATCCCCGATCCCTTAGGGCCTGTCGATAACGTCCAGCGAATTTATTTGGGATCGTCAACCTAGTTCGGTCGTCGTTCGTTCAATGGGTACTAGGATTTCCTGTAACTATTAAATGACATTAAAAAATTTCCATATACATTATCATGCGTTACATACTCTCAGCAATTCATTCATAAATAATAAAAATTTATTTTCCCCGTTAGCTGAACTATACATGAAGTTCACAAAACAAAAATTTACTCTACAATAATTCTTTTAATGCTGCAAATCACTTACATATAATAACATAAAGATTGGCTACTTACGGCCGCATCTATCTACTGTGATACTAAGAAAAAATATAAAACTACTGTTATCCTACGTATTGGCACTTACATTTATCATTAAATAAAAGTCGAAACTAAGTTGCGCTAAATTTGGATGATCAGTACTGTTAAGAAAATAAAATCAATTAAAAGAAAACTAAGGTTCAATACCTATTATTTATTAAATTAAATTGATAAATTAAAATTAAAATTTCATGAATTGAAAAGCCTTAGCCGATGCATGGTCTTCTGGCGTGAATTTACTTTCTCTTCTTTCGTTGAGCTGAATTCGTGATAATTCACATCGCGCTTCTTGATTCTGTTTAGATTTGGCATAATTTTGGAGAAAAATGTTGGCACTTACCGGATAAACAGGCTATTTAGCTGGTTAGGATGATTCATGCAACTCGTGATCGGTGTAGTCACGAGAATTTTATGTGGCGGTTGCTGATTGGTTTTGGTCCAATTGTCATTCTTCAAATTTTCTTTTCTGCCGATGCTTTATATTTGTGGACATTTCAATATCCACGTTGCTTGCAATATTTCACGAGTGGAGTACGGATGTGCATCGTCAGCCGTCTTCTACTTTTCTTAATCGATGCACATCGGATTTCGGGCACACTGAACAGTGTGTGGAATTCCGCACATCGTAGGTTAGCTAATTTAACATTATTACGTCATCATTTTTTCAGATACTGTTATTTAATTTTAGATTTCTATTTGGAATTTGATTAATTACTAGCATTAATGTAGTTCTGAATGTGACATCAGCTCGTGCTTCTCCTTTGATATTATTACTCCATCGCGGTCGAGTTCACCACAAATCTGCTAAGGGGAGCGTTACTATAATACTGTCAATGGGATTTCGTCTATATCCTTGGAGTAATTATTCATTTCTATGGAGATTTCGGATTCGTTCTGATTTCCAAATGGATGCTGGTTGGTAGTTACTGATTCATGTCTCTTTGAAATAGGTCAAGTAGTCTGCGAGAACTTTTTTATAATGTGAGTACACGGAGATATAAACTACTTATAACCACAGGGAATTTTAGGTGAGTATTTTTCCTTGTTAACTATTACTTCGCTTTTGAGGGTAGTTCGGATGATTAAATGGTTCTCTTGCACTAACTTATGGACCTGTGGCTGAAATTACCCGTTTGTGGGTTCATGGCTGCCTGACCTTGACCTCCAAATAGAACTTTTTTTGCCCCCAATAGTTACACATCGATAGGCAGCGTTGGTAATGTAACCATTGGCTCCGAGATCGCCAAAGGTGAGCGCTACGAAAGAACTACTCTGACCCGATCTCGAGGTGTGTTCAACGCACTACCGATAGGAGGTTTGTGTGCGGCTTTCCTTATTCTGGTCCCTAGCTTACATGTTCAGTATCCCATTTGCTTAGAATTACTTTCCGAACCACTCGACCACATGGTTACTATGCGTTGGAAAGAAAGAAAAATGGCGTCTAACTTCGCCTAGTCTACTCTTCGGGTTAGTCAATTTCATGGTGCAATTTAGATTAACTACTTCATCTTCGTAGTTGCTTAGCTTTTGTGTTTTAATTCCCTGAACCGCTGCGAGTTAATATATGTTTAATCATCTCAATATGATAGTTTAATCGACATCGAAAAGAGGTTAGGTTTAGTTGGAGTTATATTTGGGGTTGGACGTTTGGAAACCTGACTTGGTCACAGGCGTGTCGCTTGGTTTCCTGTTGGATTTATTTCCTCAAGGTATTTACTTACGAGAGAAGATTGTGGTGGTTTTCCTTTATTGTCTTAGTGGGTTTGTGATTATCTCTTTTAGTCCAGGAGCGGGATCGATTTCGTCGGATCTTAGCTTTGGGTTGCCAATTAGTAATGCTTTATGGGACGACATGAGAGGCTATTAGGATTGATTATAGCAGTAGATGTATTCATGTGTGATTCCGTAACAGTAGTGGTCCCAACTCCCTGTGCCAATTAAGTCGGACTTGAATCTTGGAATTTTAGTCAGATTTTGGTCGTTTATCTTTTAATTAATAAGGGAAATTGTCAGCGGCTTTCGCCCTTTCATCTGGGATTTTCACTCGGGTTCATAACGTCAGCTACTTGGCTTAAATTGGGAGGTTGCGATTTATGCCGTCTAAGTAATATTTGAAGTTCATTTGTTATGGTTATTGACTGGGGACTTCGATTGGGCGAGATCTGTCAAAGACTCGATATTTATGTATTCCTCGTGAGTGGAGTATCAGGTTGAATTTTCTTTCAAAAAATTGGAAAAATTTAACACGTGAATTTCATTATATTTATTTGTTGATTATAACAAAATGGATGGCGATCTTTCACCATATTCCTACTATTCCTTCTTGATGGAATTGACACGTTGGTATCGAGAAAATCCGGTTCATATCTCGGCATTATTGGTATGGTACTTAAGTTGGTAAAAATGTAATTAATATAAATTGTCAAACTTATCCTATCGTGATATCTTCCTTTCTTTCATAGTAATCCCATTGGCCTCGTCCCTCCGTGGGCCGTTCGCTCCATTTCTTGGTAATTTCGAGGTTTGTGACATTTTAGTAGTAAAAATGAAATTTTCAAGTCGGCAACCTGATTATATCCGTGCAGGTGTGTAACGCCACGACAGGCGGAGGCGGTGTGCAAATCGAGTTTGCTTTCCGATGTCGTATGAAGGGTGCACGTTCACTCCCTCAGTGACGTGTGTGTGCAAATTGTCTGCCAGTGGTAGTCTACTAGACTCGCCTATCGATTAATTTCTGGGAAATATCAGGTCGACTTCTGGTTAGTCTGGCTATTTATTTTAATAGTTCATTTTGATTTTATCGTTAGTAACTTACTGTCGGTTAATTTTGTCATTTTGTGATTTATCCGTAATTTTAATATTTAGTGGCGATTATTTTGGTAGCTCGTTGGGCATTATTATTATCTTCATGTGGTTCTATTTTCGGAGATTATTAGTTGTATCTGAATCAGACTATTTTGTTATCAATTGTCCTGGTACGGATTTAATTCCCGTATTTTTTACCATGAAGAATTATTAACTTTCAGGTTTCGCACCTCCGACAAGTCGGGGCATGCTCAACTCGTACCCGTCGTTCAATTCATCTTAGTGGGTGACTTACGTTACGCATCGTCAGTTGCACTCTCCTGAGGTGGCTTTTATGGATTAATATGGTTATGTTACTGTGTCGGGATGTTTAGTGCAATATAATTGTCCGGAAAATTGTTCCTTGTAATATATTTGTATTTCCGTTTTCTATTTGCTATATTTTCTTAACGGATGTTGTCATCTAAACCCGTTAGATGTATTTTTACTTTTGATTTGGTTTATGTCAGCCATTTGGGGATAGTTTTCAAGTATGCAATTTAAAATTAGTACTTGACATCACAATATTATGATTTAATGCAAACATTTTAAAGTTAACCTTAATCCTTAATGTGTTTTATATTTTATAAAATAAACACATTTTATGAGTTAATTAGGCATTATTTAATAATCGAGCGGCTCGACGTTTAGCCCGCTCCTTTCGCCCAGGTCGGTAGCCATTTGCCTTTGGAGTAACCTTTGGATCCGTGGCCGCCGTCTCTCGGTAGGCCAGTTGGGCAGGGGCAAAGACAAGGGGGTAAGTTACTGCTGCCCCTTCCTGTCAGGCCGACAATGCGACCTCCAGACCCCTTATCTGTGTTCGCAAGCTTTGATTCAACTGTCTTTCATCCGCCCATCTCTTTTGGGCTGCAGTAAGTCTCTGATGAAGCAGTTTTACTTTCTTCGGTTCCAACCAAGAGGCTTTGGTTTGTTGTATTTCCCTGGAAATCTCGCTAAGTTGAGTATAGAAGTCCTTGTTGAGTTTACGGGAATGTTCTAGTTCCCTTTGCAGAATTTCCAGTGATCCCATCTCTGCAAAACAATGACATTAACTTAGAATCCGCGAATCGTAAATTATTTAAATGTTCATCCAAATCGTTATGATATTAAATTATACAACAAAATTCAAAAACACAAAAAAACAAAACGGCTAATTATTTATTAACAATGACGTTTAATCTCATTAAGGTCACTATAGAGTTTCCATGTTGGGTTTACAAGCGGAAATCCGGGTTTTGAGGTTGCCCCTCCACATTCTCGTCCGTGGTCGGCTGAGTGAACGGGTATCCGTAGTACACAAAGACCGGTCTCTTTGCGTTTCGGATAGGCCTGGAGTTTGGCGGCGGCATGTAATTGTAGGAATCCGCGATCCTCCCGGCCGCGATATCATCTTCCACGTTTGCCAGGTATTGTCTGGCCCAGATCACATGGGAGTCGACCCGGCGTTGATGGTCTTCGAGGCGTGCCAGAAGAGCTTGGGCCCGATTATGAATTTCTTTGGGCCGGACTCGGGCCGCCCAATTGTCCGCTTTGCATATACTGTCTCCTGGTATTTTCCATCGAGGGTAAAGCGTTCTCCTGAGTTTCTCTTGGTTGGGGCACATCGGGGTATTTTTCCCGCCAAACGCGTCTCCAAGCCTGCCGCCACTGATCGGCAACGTGCGTGGGAACGTAAATAAGGGCTCTTGGTGCGTCTGAACAATACGATTTTATTAATCATTTAAATTATTGGGTCATCTGGTTTGTACTAAACCAGAGGAAGTAACTAGATCAACTCAACTAATCATATGATAATGGTCGGTGTTAAAGGGACAGAAGTACGATACGGTTTGTGTTTGGCATGAAGCTATAACCTTGCTAGTCGAACGTATACTATTAATAGAAAAGACTTTAGCTTACTTATGGATTATCGGGGCTGTCATATCCGGGTGTTCCACTTGTTGTCCCCGTTAGCAAAAAAAGAAATCTCGTACCAACCTGGTAAATCTATTGAGATAAAATTCGAAATGGTAATGTATTTGCAAATGAAAATTTACTATTCAAAATATAGTCAGGAGTAAATTCGGTTAGATTGTCCCTGATAGTTTAAAAAAATTATATTCAATTCATGAGGTGTATTCGAATCTATTTAATTCCTAAATAAAACCTGAATTTTTTCGTTTATCGTATTTAATTACGGGGTTGGAGCGGTCTTGGTTACGTGTCGGAGCTCGTCTTCTTCCCTATCGAGTTTCAGTAGGACACTTGGGATAGTGAAATAACAAGAAAATGCTTCTCATGCTGCCTGCTTGAACGGTCGTCTGCTTAAAATAAAATCTCTCTTCTAAAATAAATTAGTACGATTTATTACCCACTAAAGAGTCTATTCTAAATAATTCTAAACCAAATGAGCCCTTACCCGCAGATGATTTAAAAATACTGCGACAAAATGATTAAATAATTTACTATTTATCTGTAGCTAAAGACTTTATTCTACAAAAAAAATGAACAATTTATTATTTATTAACAATCAAAAATTTATTGTAGTTAAAATTAAAGGGTTTGCTCTAATTAGAATTTTCTTAAAACCACTTATTCAAAAACGTTTGACATGATGCGAATAAAATGATCGAAACGAAAAGAAGCTTGGTGGATAAATCAAACGATTGCAAACCCGCTATAGAATGTAACTGGATGAGATCTGAGTATGACCTAGTTTCTGCCATGGAACGGATAACGGATTTGGTGGACAATTTATCGTAAAAGCTCCTAAAACCCAATATTTCGTTAAGATTCTACGGAAAATACTGTTAAGTAAGGTTTTTTAGGTATTTATAAAAAATATTTAAAATGAAAATTTACTTGGGACATCGGGGTTACAGTCCGTCGAAGTAATTCCAGTCATGGATCGAGTTGAGGCACTCCTACCTAATGGGTTTGACGGTTGTTGCATTTAAGAAGATTTTAACACTGACTCGGTGGATTTTCTAGAGAAGCAAGACATCATGATCACAGATATTAGTGGATAATTAGGGTCGTTTATTTTAACAATATATATATTGTTGGTCGTACGGGGAATCTATTTTCTAGCACATCCATACATCAATGTCGTATCTATCCTCTCTACGTCCTAGGGTGGTTTCTTCCCCATACAACGCACGATTTGGATAAACTGCTGCGTACCCATGACCGAAATCATGTTGGTACTGTACGCAACAGCCGAATGCCATTCGAGCAGGTGAGCGCTATTACTAGTGCTACTCGTCGAAGGACCTTCGTTTCCCCAGTCACTTGCTGCCGATAGAAGGTCTTATGCACTTTACTCTAGAATTCATAGCCTCAGTGAACCCTGGGTTTACCTTTCTTCGGAGCCGACAATCGTGAGAGTTCTCTTTATGATTCTCTTCTGACCTCCGCATAATACTATCCCTTGCAACCCCTTCACCGGATTATGGCTAGTATCTTACTAATATTAATTAACAACATTTACATATAAAAAACGAAAATGAAATGGAATCCGAAACTTGAAGATTTATTGATACGGCAAAACTACAACAAAAACATAAAAGATGACTAAGACATAAGCTAATTTAGTATGAAAATGGATTGTACACTGTGTTTCTATAAACATTCGAAGAAGGTTGTCACTTTGGTGATATAGTTCAAGTAGCTTATGCGACGATGAGGCTGATTCAGTAGGTCCTAGCTTTCACTCGTCCGCATCGATGTCCGTTGGGAAACATCGACGTTTCCCTGGAGGAGGATTTACGTTAATGCTGAAATCAATTCGAGAGGAAGGTCCTGGTTCGTCTGGGAGAGGCAAGCGTTCCGGTAACCTGCCCGATACAACAGCGATTTCATTGGGGTCGAGGCCCATCCGTTCTAGAGATCGGTTTGATGCCGGAATCTCGTTTTCATCATCCACTAAGTCAATGTGGATGGATCTGGCTGGTGAGCGAAAATCGACACTGGGGGCATATAATATGTCTGCTTCAGGATCAGGGAACTCGAATTCCTGATACGGGGGCGGGAGATCCGGGATCGAATAAGGAGCACTACTTGGCCCCGTCGAGCTGAAGAGATTTGTGGCTCTACGGCGTTGTTCGCGACGGCGACGGTTGCGATTTGGTCGTCGTCTGGCTGCTCCTGTGCGTGGTTCGACCACGGAAATTTGCGGGAGTTCGGTGATGGAAGGAGCTGAAATTGTAGGAATTGGCGGGGGTATCTCCAGGGGGAGATGCTGTGCTGGAATAATATTTAACTCCTGAGCCAGGACGCTTCCAGGAATGCGACCTCGGAGCTCGGAATCGGTGAAAATCTGACGGAGCGTTGTCCCCTGCTCCTTTATCAAGACTCGCTGACTGCGAGATTCGATGATTAAATCATCTCTCGCCCGAGATAGGCGAGAGATCTTTTGATACAATTTCCTGGTGGCATCGGGTGAGAGCCAAGTTCCTTTGGTATTTTTCCTTAAGAGCTATATGTTCTCTTTCCAGTTCTTCCAATCGTTGCCTGGTAGCGACAATCGATGGAGACAGGCGCGGGATCCTCGGAAGATTATTAAGACTAGTCATCTAGATAAGGTGAATGAATAAGAAGATTGGTCGAGTATGTTCTAGTTCGATAAAAATCATACACTGTCAGGGAAATACAGGGTCGGAAAATTTATAGTTACAACGACATTTATAATAATAATAATAATAATAATAATAATAATAGTGATTTTATCGTTGGTAATTGTACGGTTAAAGGTACCAATAACACTAGTAGTAGGGCTCATAGTGATCGGCGGCGAAAATTTTAATAGCCATGTTAAGAATTTTATCTAAAGTAAATGTGCTAACGGTGTATTTGTGGGTAATAATCACTAATGAGGATACCGATACGTGGGTAAATACGTATTTGAATTTACGGATAAAAATGATTTTAAAAGCATAGTCATAATCCTGACAATGACAATAATGATAATATCAGTAATAATAATAATAATAATAATAACGATAAGCTAATCATGATAATAGTAATAATAATAATAATGCTAAAAATAATAATAATGATAATGATAATAATAATAATAGTCATAATACTAATAGTAAAAATAATAATAATAACAATAATAATAATAACAATAATAATAATTGTGAGTATCTTTATAAGGGAAATCAATAAATGATATTAATAGCAGTAGTCGCTGACTATGTCGTTGCTCACAATAATTCTGTCGACTCAGACGACAATAGTTATATTGTCAGTCCACTGGGGAAATATCGGGAGAGAAATTCTTTATCGGTGTCATGACTATGATAATCAGGAGAAATTTTTCATAAAATTAGCGGTAGTGTACGCACTGCCAGTGACAACGTGATCAATAGATTTATGATGATAATAACGAAAAGTTGGAATCGCCGTAGAAACAAGGCTCGCGTTGTTGTACTGATTAGAAGACGGATGCGGATGCTATTCGGGATGTATTTTCCATCGATTAATCGAGGATCTATAGAAGATTTCATCAAGATCACTCCCTCTCCATATGTATCGAGGTTGAAAACAAAGGGATTCAATATTCGTTGCCTTATCGAAACAAATGGGAATGGCCTATACTTATTGGGTAGGGTGTATTGCTAAGCACTTCACCATATCTATGATTTCGCCTATTTGTGGTTCCCGCCTAAAATCGCTCCTGTCAATTATTCAAGTAGAATTCGGATTACGACATTTACCATTTGTGGGGCAGTCGACTTCGGTACTCCTTTTCGTGTGGGATTGATGACTTTTTCTATGGAATCAGCGCTACGAGTACTGTCGCTTAGATCTCGTATATCAACAGAAATCGCTCTATTTCTAGTTCTACTGCGTTGGAATTACGTCTTTCTATGGCAGGTCTCAAAAATGTACATCTCTATGGACATAAATTCAAGGTTTACTTTCTCGTCCGACGGTGATCACACTTTCCTTGCGGGAGAAAACATGGAGATCTTGATGAGTGACAATTTGTGTGCGAGTGTGTATATCCGTCGATGGTAATTAGTACTTAGTTTTCAATATCATTTTAAATAAAAATCTGACACTTCCCTTTTTATTATTTTATTTTGAATTATTAATTTTCCCATCATTTCCGAATCTAAACTTATCCCTTCTTCCCAATTTTACTCGTATTATTATTCGAGGCATAAAAAATCGTCCCATGAGATCGTCGAGCTATCTTCCCTAATTTCCCTACCTGCAGTCGGACTTCCCTTGATTTTAGTTTTTTCTGCTCGTTCCGGCTACTTCAGTAGCCGCTACGAGGCGTTCAACGATGCACTGCGTGGAGGTCCTGTGCAATTGCCAGACCCTACTGCGTACGACCGAGGTTTCAATGGGACACAACCCATGAGCACAATTAGGGAACTTAATCCATCAGCCGGCACGCGATCCGTCTCATTGACAGCTATTCAAATACTATACATATATATTGATTTTTAGAGGGCCTCGTATATAGGATAATAGATATATATATATATATATATATATATATATATATATATATATATATATATATATATATATATATATATAAATTCACAAAGGAGTTAAACAAAACATTATAGACAAGCATATAAAATTATATTACCATAAAAAGAGAAATTTAATACACACAAACTCCTTACTTTAAAAGATTTTCGTAAATGATTTGGACAAATGTAAAATTGTAAAAAGCATAAGTTGAAAGTAATGAAATTTGTCACTGTATATATACTGTTTTCGTGCGTGTGTGCGACCAATGAGCGATTTTTCGCCATTTTAGGGCTTTTTAATTACTTAATTAATTTTAAACTATTTTTATTATTTTTTGTGTATTTTTTCCTATTTTTTGATATATAATTTATATTATAGTTAGATTTTATTTTTATTACTATTTTCTTATAATATTATTTTTAGCCCTTATTATTTGTTTTCTGGTCGCCACTTCTGCCTGTGTTTTTTCTAAACCTTATTTTGCAAGGTTTTGGCAGTTTATTTTACTTTTTGTATGTTTCTGTATGCGGCTGTATGCTTTTATGATTTTATTTAATTATTTGTTTTTGTTTAATTTTGATATATTTTTAATTTGTTTTAATTAATATGTTTTTATTGATTTTTAGTATCTTCTTGTGGTGCGTGCTTATGTACAGTGACTTATTTCATTACCCTCAGTTTTTGTTTTTAATTTTTATTATTATTTTTGTTTAAATTGTGGCTCTGAGCCCAACAATATTATGATATACTTATTTTTCTCTTCTATTAGGGTCGTCCTGTAGTGGGTTGGGTACGCTGGATAATGTTGGCTAAGCTGTCAGTTGTACTCTATTTAACAAATAGTACGATTTGATTTTTTATTGAAATTATTAATTTTTTGGATCCTTTAGTACTATTTTCCAGTTGTCGAATTGTGATTCTCAGCTACAAGACTCTTGACTACGATTTCATTTTATTTTAATAAATTTTTAGGGATATTACTAATTGTTGATTTTTTCAGGGAAATAGCTTAGAGAAAAAAAATTGGATGTAGTCTTGGCTTATCTCCTGACTAAGGCAAAAATTTGGGTAGTTACTATTATAATATTGATTTGGAATTTCAATTTGTAAATAGAATATAATGTGAGTTCGTCTTATTTATTTGACTTTGCGCTTTACATTTACTGAAATTTTTAGTTTTGCACTTTATATTTAACGAAATCTTAAATCATTTTTTGGTAAGCCCTAATCCTATATGTTCTACTCTTTCCTTGGGTTTTATTGATTTTTGTACCGCTTCGACGGCATATACTATTCGCGTTACCTAGTTATTACTATTTGCGGAATCTCGCAGGGTTTAATTGGCTATCATGTTTAAATTGACTGCTTTCTTATTAAGGGTTTGGTAAATTTTAAATTATTAAATCAGTTTAGTTCCAAACATCACATTGAGAGTTTTAGCTACTAAATATTATTTTATGGCTCCTCTCTTGACTCTATTTTAATCAGTATCGGGATTGTAATGACTCTCGTGTTTAAGAGGCTTTCATTGTCTTTTATATAAAAATTTTTGGATTAATAACAACCATATTATCGCATCCTCCCACTTAACTTAGGAATTTTTTCCTCAATGAGTGTTCATTATTTCGCCTGAAATTTACGTTTACTCAAAGAACTTTTATCGACTCTCGATATGACATTAGTAACTTATAACTGTTGCGGAATTAATTTGAGCAATTTGGACTATCTATATAGAATTTAAAATCTTACAATGTCAAAAGTTCCTAATGGTTATTTTATTGACGTTTGTACGAAGCAACAACTTGAAATTTTTTGTTTCATTTTACTTAAGAATATACCTGTTAAGGTTATAACGCCTACTTGAATCTATAATTTTATTTAGATTCGTGACCCTAACTTAAATTTATCAATTATTAAGAGTTTATGGCAACCGCTCAATATTTAAGATTACTCTCATCTCGTATAAATAACTTGAAATTTTTGATTATAATAAATTCATAGTAATAGTTTGAATCTATAGTTGAATTTTAAATTTATAACAACGATTTCATTTTATATTCCTGTCACCTTTCCCCTGGTTGACCTTAGGCGCCTTGTGTTTGTTGGACGCATAGGAGTTATCAAATTCAGAATTTCACTCGTCATATGGATGAGACTTTCACCATTAATGACTAGGGAGAATCACATGATGCGCCGCACGATTTTAGTAACCATCATGTACCCGTGACCGAAATCACGTTGGTACCGTACACAATGGCCGAATGCCATTCGAGCAGGACCTTCGTCTTTCCCGAGCTGTTCGCTGCCGCTAGAAGGGCTTACGCTTTCATATATTGGTTTCCATTACGCTTCAACCCCTCGGAGAGAAAATTATAAGTGATCGTCAAACCTCGGTGATAGTGCACCATAGTTTATCTCCTTTATTCACACTACACCTCTCATGGATCGAAATCGCCTAATTCAACGTGAAAACAAATAAAGGAAAACATTTTATTAATACCGAATTAATCTAACAAAACGACAAGAGCAAAATATCTGTTAATGTTTATCATGCCAAGTCGTCGGGAAAAGAGAATTTCACACGGCTATTCAATCATACTAAGGTCAATTTCGACGTTTGGTTAATCTCCTTCATCGATGTCGGTCGGGAAATACTTCCTCTTCATTGGCCTGTAAGGCGGAGGGCTTGCCAATTGATTCTCCTCTCTCCTTGTCGAGGGACCCGCGACCTCAGGTGCAACGATATTGTTAGGCACTTCGCCCGTGAGAACGGCGATGTCTTCAGTTTCGAGCCCAAGTCCATCGAGGATTTGGGAAACCGGAAAGAGGTTCGGATATTCATCCACCAGATTTATGTGGATGGATGGGACGGGAGATCGGAATACTACGTTTGGAGCGTAGCATATGTCCGGGTCGAGTTCCGGAAATTCGAATTCTTCATAGGGAGGTGGTGGACCCTCGACGCGGCACGAGATCGTGGTGTCTCCTCCTCCCCTGATAAGCTCCTCCTCCCGACGACGTCGGTCGCGACGTCGCCGGTTCCGGTTTGGTCGTCTACGAGTGAAATTCATTATAGGGGTCTCCCTGACCTCGGTTGGCCGTTGAGGAGATGCCGGCAGTTCCGAAGGAGCTCGGACTCCTTGAGCTAGTGAATTAGAGACAGGAAGTGACGGGAGAATGTCGGCAACAGGGAGATGGTGAGCTGGAATTATCTCTAGATGACTGGCCCTGACACTCCCCGGGACGTGAGCCCGGAGCTCCCCGTCCGTGAACGAACGTCGTAATGCTGTCGATTGTTGCTTGATTAGCAGGCGCTGAGCACGGGATTCCGTGATCAGTTCATCCCGCGCTCGCGTGAGTCGTTCTATCTTCCGCCTCAGTACTTTGATGGTCTCGGGCGGGGCCCATGTACCCTTTATACGGTCGTATTTGGCCTGGAGAGTGTCGTACTTCTGCTTCAGCTCCTCATGTTGATGGCGAACGGCCACGATCGAAGGTGGGAGTCGGGGTATTTTCGGCAATCCATCCAATCCGGAGTTACTATTATTATTCATTCTGAAAAGGGAAACAAGAAAAACATGAAACACAGTCCTCTGAGAGGTGGTGCGATAATAAACGGTGGGGACATTGGTGAGTAGTCGAACGGCACCCTTATGGATTAGCTCCTGATTTCGTTAATTTCCCCTGCACTTCATTAGTATGCAAATTACTCATTTTTATTAGGCGGGATTACGGTATTTCTCATTCGCCTATTATAATTCAATGGTCGCTAATTATTGGGTCTACTAATATTAGGTTTTAAATATTTTATTATACGTTAATCATTACCCATTAGTAATCTTATTATTATTATTTTATTTATTTCCTTACCGTTCACTTTGTGATCATTATTTGACTCCGCTATCATTACCTTTATGCATGTTGTTATAAAATCAACTATTAATTATTATTATGTTGACCACTACTATTTTGTTTATTTCATTCTGATTTAATTACTAATTATTATAAAATTAGATTATTATTACGTCTGGGTATGATATTGTGAATCGTCTACGAAGTATCATTAAGTCCGCTGTGGTCGTTTTATTTGTTTCCATCATAATTTAAGTAATAATTGTCAGTTGGTTAAGTCCTTAGCGTCTCTATGCATTTTATTACTCAAATTGATTCTCTACTTACTTGCGAGTGTTTAAATGTCAACGTCTCCTTTGGTCTAAAATTGGCAAATTAGATTTAGGCCCAATGTTATTTAATACTACAGTCTGCGCTTATCTTTTATCATCATGGTTGACATATTTTAACTGACTGATAATCAATATCGGAGCTGAATATTTGAAGTGTATTCATGTGTGACTATCATCGGCTTGCGTAGTATCGTTATTATCAAGGTGATTTTAGATATTGAAACATTGTGATATTTATGTTCAGACTATTGACATCTTTTCAATTTGGGGCACATGAATTAACTATACTAGTTAGATATTCGGCGTTTTACGTGCCACCACTCCCACATGCTACACTTGCTGTATTTCTAACATACCATTCTATTCAACTAATTTAGGTTTTCTCTTCCTTTAGATCTCATTTGCATGGCACTTATTGTAATTGACTATTCCTATACTTAACCCTGCTACCCATTTTCTTACAAATAGTCCGAAAAGAAAAATGAGTCGTATGATCAGTTTGAGATCATTCCTAAATTCCCCTTAACTCTGCTGCCGCATCTTCCCTGATTTTAATTCGACTCGTTCCGGCCACATATTTCAGTAGCCGCCCCGAGTATACAACGGCGCCCTGCGTAGCAGTCCTGTGCATTATCGCCAGACCGGACTGCGGACTGCCGAGGGGTCCACGAGGCATGACCCACGAGCTCAACTAAGGGTTTTCACCCACTAGCCGGCCCGAGATCCGTCCCATGGACCATCTATTGCTATACGATATATATAAAGATTTTAAGGGTCGGACAATAGATACGAATATAATTAATTAACATAGAAGTGAACGAGACATTTAATTTTATGAAATTATTTTACAAAGTAGACATATAAAATTAAAAATTTACAAATAAATTCCTTACTATAGACGTTTGCAAGATTTTCAAAATTGGCATAAAGTGTTTTAAAGTTCTAAAGTTCAATGTTTTGAAAGTTAAAATTAATGAAATTCATCACTGTATTTATACTATTTTTATGCGTGTGTGCGACCAATAGGCGATTTTCTGCCATTTTTGGGGCTTTTTAATTATTTAATTACTTTAAAATTATTTCTATTATTTTTTATATATTTTTCTTTATTTTTCTATATATAATTTAGTTTATCTTTGAGTTTTATTTTTATTATTGTTTTCTGATAATATTATTTTTGCCCTTTTTATTTGTTTTCTGGTCGCCACTTCTGCCTATGTTTTTTCTAAACCTTATTTTGCAAGGTTTTGGCAGTTTATTTTATTTTTAATATGTTTCTTTCTGCAGCTGTCTTGCTTTTCTATGATTTTTATTAATTATTTGTTTTTATTTAATTTTGTTATATTTTTACTTTGTTTTAATTAATATGTTTTTCATTAATTTTTAATATCTTGATGCGGTGCGTGTTTATGTACAGTGATTCGTTCCACCATTTTTATTCTCATTCTCTATTTTTAATTTTTTTTTTTTTTTTTGTTTGAATTGTGGCTCTGAGCCCAACATGTTCATATTATAGTTAATGAGTGTGAACGTGTGATGATTTTAAGCCGTATGTAGGATAGTTTAGGTCGAGTTTAAAGAAATCAAGAAACGAGGAAGCAGTCAAGAGACCACTTCCTTACCCCTCCTTTCTTCTATACTTGATAATATTGACGTTCCAGCTCCTGCGTTCCGCACACCGGGCTTTCACGGACACGAATCATTGGAGATATTCCACGCACTTACACGAATTCGAATAATATGTCACATTTTATTAACTTGTAATGTGTCTTTGACTGTGGGCCGGAAAAATTTCGACAAATATAACACAAAGTTTTTATGCATTATAGATATTTTATTAAAATAACAATATAAATTACCCAATCCAAGCATAACAAATTTATCATAAAACATCACCCTCCCCACGCCGACACCCAAGCAGAGCTCAATCGAGGTTGCGAGGATGCGACGTGGAGAGAGCTTTGAAATAAAACAAAACTCTCACTCACATCGTAAAAAGACTATTTCACAAGTAAAAAACGATTTTCAAGTTTCAAAAACTGATTAAACGATTAAAATTGTGTAAAAATGAATCGGTATATATACCTATTGTACGACCCTAACCTAGTATGTTCTTTTTGATTTAGTAAAACAAATTTTGACCTTGGAATTTTCTGGTATATTCTAATCTTTAATTTGTGATACTCTGTGATACAATACTGTTTTATCTGATAAAAAACGCAAGAGTTTTTTACGAGAAAAAGTGATCCCTCACAAGTGATTAAATTCTGTGAAAATGAATCGGTATACATACCTGTTTTGTGACCCTAACTTTGTGTGTTAATTTTAGTGCGATAAAACAAAATTTGGTCTTAAAATTATTTGTGTTTTCTAACTTTAACTTTTATTATTTTCAAGATTTAGATTGACAATTTATTTCTTAAAATTTTTTAATTGAATTTTTCCAACCAAAATATTTTATTTTAATTCAATTTGATTCATTAATTTTTTGTTTTTACATAAATTGCCATTTTTAGGTCAAATCATTATGTTATTCTGTTATTTTTAGGTTTTTGATTTTATATTTTTATTGTATCTTTTTCACAATTTAAGGTTGTTTATTTGATGTTTATGGGTCTGATTTTAAATCTGCATGTTATATTTGCGTGTTATTTCTAATTCATTTAAACAAAATCCAGTCCTGGCCCAATATTGGAATTGTTTCAAAATCACCATATCGGCATAGCTGTTAGTCCAATACAACTCTGATTTCAAGAGCTTCCATATTAAGTTTCGTGCTCATTTATGATTATAGTTTAAGTTGAAAAAATGGCGTAATGTTAGAATAGATCTTGAAATTTTAATAAATTAATCAAATCAATTTATTGTTATTAATCAATTTTTAAAAATGCGTTAAAATACATAACTTGAAAATCTCACACAGATCATTTAAAATTTATTATCTTACACCAATTAAAACAAAATAAAACAAGAAACACACTTGAAGAATAAACAATAAAGGTTTTTAATAAAATAAAAAACGCAAGCTTAATACAAAAAAATTCATTTAAAATTAATTAAGCGCTATAGTGCATAATTATCACCATCTTTAATTGTAAATCAGTCATGACGAAACAATCGAAAAGAGCTTAAACTATTAACAAACAGAAAACCATATTTCTGAAAAATAAAAAGATCGTAAAATAATAGAGCTTAAATCATGGTTAAATTTACAAACGAAAGTTCATGATTCACCATTAAATGAATTAATTTTGGCTTGAAATACCAAATGAAAGAGCCATAATGAAATCCACCATGATGAATATCACAAAATAATGGAAACGAATTAATAAAAAATTAAAATATGAATTTCTATAGGTTTTCAAATACAAGAAAAATATCATCCACATACCTTTTATAAACAAAAGGTTTTTCTAATTGGAAAGAAGCAATTTTCTTTTCCAAACTAGCCAAAAATATTGATGCCATCGTTGGTGCTAAATGGGAACCCATAGCGACTCCATCTATTTGTTGATACCATTCATTATTGAAAAGAAAATTGACATTTGAAGTAGCAAATTCAAGAAGTTTACGAAATGCCCTTCTATCCAAAATGTGATGTTCCGATTCATTTTCATTCCACAATCGTCTCAACCAGTGGTACATTCGTAAACAAACTACAAACATCAAACGAAACCATTGCGTAATAATATAATTTACACCATATATTTAAAACAAAAATTTTTTGACCACAATTATTTTAAACCACTATTACCAAAAAATGCAAAAACTCACAAATTTCAAATTAAAATGAAATAAAAAAATGTTGATTCTTTTTCATTCACTTTTATGGTAAATTCTGTTTTTATTTTTCTATCATTATTTTTTATTATTGTTGTTACTTGGAGAAAAGACTCAAATTGTGAATCCATTCTCCAAGTTACTAAACAATATTGAGCTAAGGGAACAGACTAACCAAATTCTCAACAAGTATGTTTCTTTATTGATTTTAACCAAACTATACAATGTTGGCCACAAGTTTTTGTCATCGGGTTTTGATACCGAATTTTATTGTATTCAATAGGCATTAACAATGATTGAAATTTTGATACTAATAAAGGTGGTAATAGAAACCCATTGGATCAATTGCATATATTTTTTCAGGTTTCACATAGACAGCGATCCAATGTTCTCCATTGAGATTACAAGATTGAGTATTTAAAATAAATGCCTTGTTTATAACAATATATAATATTTTATCTAAGGGAAATACTCCAAGAAATTCTGATCTTAACCATTTTCGATCCTTTTTTAAATTTGAATAGAACTAGTATCGATAAATTTCAAATAATTAAAATTAAATTCTTACTTCATTTTTAAATAATTAATTTTCATAATTTGGTTTATAACCAATAATCTTTTATCAAAGTTATAATGTTTTATCAAACTAATACTGTGCGATTGGCTGTAATTTGAATCTCTTTTTCAAAAGCTCGATAAACTATTACAGAAATTGATTCAATTAGTGGTGCTCCAAATTTAATATCAAGTCTTAGATTCCCTTGTTGTGGTAATTGACTTTGATTGAGATCAAAATCAGGAGCCAATACAAAAGTAAATAATGGATATTTATTTTTGAAGTCAGACATACTGATTCCACAATTAATATTCTTATTAAGGTAACCCATGTTTCTGACAATATATTGCATATAACTATAACTATAATTATCATTTTCAAAATCTTGACTATATTTTTCACGATAGTCACTTCTTTTCAATAAAGTTATTTATTAAACATTATTATGATCATAAATTGAATAAGATGATGAAAACGATCCACTTTTTCTTTTATTCCCTTGAAATGTTACAAGAATAAGATTTGGTAATCGTCTGTCACCAAAGACTTGTTCTTTATTAAAAGCAGAAGATTTAATAGGCAAAGAAAATTCAACAACCTCTTTACTTTTCAATGGATAAATTGCATTTTTTTATTCAAATCCAATTTGGTGACATGCTAAAACAGAAGATTCAACTCAAACTCTTCTTACCAATAATTTTGCTTCTAATAATTCTATTTTAGGATCCAACTTTGTAAAAG
The DNA here is from genome assembly GCA_022537955.1 of Schmidtea mediterranea. Lineage (NCBI taxonomy): Eukaryota > Metazoa > Platyhelminthes > Tricladida > Dugesiidae > Schmidtea > Schmidtea mediterranea. Next base: position 214,167,277 of record CM039680.1, read on the forward strand.
TTAAACTATGTAATGGGTTTGATCTTGCCAATTTAATTAAAACACTAACACCGTGTAAAATAGGTTTTTCGGTTGATCCGTGAAATCAAATTGTAATGGTGAACATAATCAAAAGGTTTTAGATTTTGCAATCCAAGCTTTTCTTATATTATCATCTTCACTATATCCCATGCTTTCTAAACATGTATGTTTTGTATCGTGATTATAATTTATTATGGTTTCAATTAATGCTTTATGACCAAATGTATCATTTAATCCTTCAACTTTGATAGAATTAAAAGCTAATTCATCTTTTTTAAAAAGAGTTTGAAAAAAGAAATTGTTTGCTGTTACATCAGAATCATTAGTAATATTTTCACCTACATTATTTACAACTTTCAATTGAAGATAAAGTAACGTATCGTTTAAATCTAAATATTCGGTTTGTGGCCTGTTAGTGTAAAATTGAATTGAAGATGTACCAGAATAAATAATTGAATTAAATGGATAAATATCCTCAAACGCACCATGTTCTATTACATCTTGAGATGATGGTCTATCAAAAATACAAAGTTCAGATTTTTCACTAATCATTAGTCAAATATGGTCTCATATCCTTTCATTCTTTTGTTTATATATTTCTTTGAGATTTTTCTGCATTTAATCATTTAATAGAGGCACTCTTACGTTACCAACATTATTGGTTTAATAATATTTGAATAAATAAACATTTTCTGGTGAATTTGAATTATTTTTGTAATTGTCACACCAACAAGATCTTTATCAGTAAATGTCTGATTCTTTATTCCCAAAGCTTTTATTAATTTTCGATCAAAAATGATATTTGAAATATCATCTACAATTTTTATTTTTACCAATTCTTCATTTCTAAGATTGATTTCTTTAAACGGGGAAGGATTAATTGTCATTAAGTATCCATGAAGTTCTGATAATGTTGTTAAGAATAAATCATCTTCAAATAATGTGTAAATTTAGTCTTGATGTCTTAATTTATAACTATTTCAATTTGTTCAACAGCAATATTTTCCATAAATTTAGGTAATTTAATTCTACAAATATCAGATTCACTAGTGATGGATATGTTTTGTAATCCAAATTTAGACGCATGTTCGTAATCGCGAAATGATATTTTAAAGGGAACATGTGGACAAACAATCATTAAATATTCATAATTTTCCATGAATATATCAACATCTTGAGTATATTTAGAATTTAAAATTTCTAAGATTCTATTTTTATTATTTATTTTCAAGTATTTAGTTTCTTCATGCGATTTTTTGAATTCATATTGTATCCATGAATTGCTATATTACGAAAAATGAATATACACAAATGTAAAGTCCATCAAAGCCACTTACCATACAAATAAACTGGATTTTTAAATTCAACAATAAAATTACTAGGATTATTATTAGGTTAAATAAGAGGACAACTATTACTAAATAAAATCATATAAAACTGGTCTTCTTTCATAATATTTATTTAATCAATTGATTTTCAGATATCCAACTAGGAGTTTTATAACCATGCCATTTGACATAGTATTGTTTATATTTCCCTCCAGATTAGGTTTTTAAAATATTTTGAATTCTGAATACAGTAGGGCTGGAATGACTTGTAGTTCTTGCTCATAGAACTTACCACTGACATTATTGTTTTCATAACCTTTAATAAAGTACATAACTGGATTTGGATTAGTGTCTATTTTTACAATTTGAAAGACTTCGTCATTCCAATTATTAACAAAATTATTTATGAACGGAGAAGCACTAATTTTATGTATTCTAATATGGTCTCCTACTTTATATTTTGGCTTTTTTGTTTTTGAATTTTGTTTTTGAGTTATCCAATAATCAATATTATTTGTTGAATAAACATCAATAGGTCTCATTCCATTTATTCCTCTATGGGATGAATAATTGTAACTATAAATTATTTTGGACAAAACATTTATCCAAGTTTTATCACCCCGATCAACAAAATATCTTTTCAGAGAATCTCTTAAAGTTCGATTAAATCTTTCAACGTGTGCTGTTTTATATTGAGAAAATACTGAATAATGATTAATTCCTTTGATAATTTCTTTTACTTTACTATTATAAAATTCTTTACCTAAATATTATATTTATTTTAATTAACTTATTTTAATTATATACCCAAATCCGTTTGTAAATTACGAGGCTTTCCGTCATCAAATAAAGTTTTTATGGCAACAGTCATTTCATTAGCTGATTTAGTTTTAGTTGGTATAGCCCAGGCATATCTACTAAATACATCAATACAAATCAAAATATATTTGTATCATTTATTGATCTTTGAAAATTGAATCATTTCCATTAAATCCATTTGCCTTAAATAATTAGCACCAAATGTTTTATAAGACCTCGTGGGAAATCTTTTGAACATTGGTTTATTAAGGCTGTATGCTAATTTATTAGATAACCAATTTTGAGTTTTTTTCTTTGAAATAATTACTCTTTTTGCCAGTTTTCCTATTCCACCAAAAACCATCTAGATCTTTCGGGTTCGTCCATATTGTTTTGAGATTTGTCTCCAATAATTTCTTTGACTTCACCTATTTTGTCATTGTTTGCTTCATTATTACAACAAGCTGTTAATATATTTAAATCCAAATTATGTTTATCTGGTAATGAATTCTTGGCGCCCATCATACTCTATTTAATTAAATATTTTTAAGATGAATTTAATGACGAAAGCGCACTTCTCGCCGATAGTACAACTGAAATTAATGTTCCTAAAGTTCCATCCTGTTGTTTATATATTATCTTTCTCATTAAATTTCGATTTTTTGTGTTAACTAATGATAAAAGTGATCTTTTATGTCTTTGCAATACAGGATTTTTAGCATTACTAATATTTATATTTCCATGAACTATGTTAACTATAAATTCAAGTAAATCATCAATAACAAATGAAGGAAAAGCTTGTAATATATTCATTTTATTATTTGGAGCCTTTGACAAGGCGTTAAAATAGGGTAACCTTCGTTCTAGTTTCATTTTAATGACATATTTAAATTTGCAGTTTGTTTATAATTTAATCCAACTCTTATTTTCTATTGATTTTTTGCTATTATTTGAAAGTTTTACATAAGGTCTAGCCTTTCTTTTCTTTGTATGTTTTTTCTTTATATTGTTTTTCTTTACATCTTTCGTATTTACATTTTCGTGTTGAACCATTACTTTATTAAATAACATTTTAATTATTACATGATTTCATTTTGTTTATAAATCTTAACACTATTTTCATGTATCTAACAGATCATTGGAAATCATCGCTTTTAATAAAATTTCTAATTTTAAATTTTTTATCTCCAAAATGAAGCTATCTATATCACCCGCTACTAGATTGATATCACAATTATAATTTTCACGATATTTTTGTAACTCAACATACTGTAACTGGTACATCCGTAGTTTGGATAAATCTAGAACTGATTGACCGATATAACTAGGTCTATCCAAACATATTGAGTCCTTATTAAGATGAGCGGCAAAAAGATCATCAGTAATCTCTATTGTTTTTCTAAATACCGGTTTTGACGAATATGTAATTAACTTTTCAGCTGAATTACATAATCGCAAATTCATCCTCTTTTTAAGGTTCTCAACAGATTTACCATACAGACTGTTGTTATACAATTTAAATAAATCTCTATATAATTCACTAACCGCATTTGCACGCAAGTTAGTGTTTTTATCGATATAATGTTTAAAAATAGGAGCTTGCTTGTATTTAATAGCTCTATATATATGTGTAACCTTAGCCCCGAGAGAAAGATAAAGCCTGAGAAGCCTCCAATGAAGAACATAGTTCTTCTTAGGATAATGCGTTAGCATTAACTTCTCAACTTTTGAATTTTGTGGGCACATCTTTTCCGGTCCAATCGGAAAGTCATTTAGAAAATCATGTAAATTATCTGGAATCTCGATATCAACTTCCATAGTATATCCATATGGAAGGATTTCAATATCCACAACATTCGCACATTCATTCAAAACCTCATCCAAACCATCATACACCCAAGTAAAATCAGCGTAAGGAAGACTTTGGCTGAGAGCCCAACCATACAGATTATTTATATCTATGTACAATAATTCTGTATCCTCCGAAGCAGCAATGTAATGTTTGTTAACAAATGTTAACCCACCCCGTATTCCACCTTCGTAAAAATTGAACATTTCCATGTCCTGTAAAAGTTCAATGGGTTCCGTTAATGTCATAAGCGCTGAAGCCATGACATACCCGGAATGCCATAAAAGTTTAGAGGTTCAAGACCATTGTAAACAATAGCCTTGGCACGGAATTGTTGAAAATAGTCCGCAAGGAGGAATACATCAAGTTTAAGGTAAATTAACATATAATCACGCAAAGTCCTACAGTTTTGCTGCGTCGAGATTAGTTGTGCCCTATCGTACTCATCTTCACTTACGCCCTCCCAAATTGGAGGCAACTCATAAGTAGTCTCAAGAACTTCCTCCGAAACAGCAAAATTATACGGAAAAATACCTTTACAGTCGACTATAGAACCTTGAAAGACAGACGAAGTCAATGGAAGAGAAGTTAGCGTTTTCACAGCCTTAGCTAACGAACAATTAACAAATTGCATACTGTCGATAAAGCGAACAGCCAATTTGTTAATGTGAACAATTAACGAAATAAATTTTTCTGTAGAGGTCGGTATGATATCTAAATTCCATGAAGGAAAGCGATCGAGACCATATTTTAAAATATGGTGAAGGTCAAACCCTCTTAAATTATGAAAGACTATAGGTAGTAACCGATAAATCCTACGAGCTATATTACATTTTCGGCAAGCTGCCCCTAGATAATTACCAGTAAAATGGCAATGATCTCTAACCGGATTTACAATCGGTTTTTTACATAAATAACAGGTTCGACAAGATTTAAACTGTCGAACCTCACTGAAAGACATAGGCCCTATCAATTTATCACCTTCCGAATCATAGTACAGAATAACAATTTCAGTTGCAATTTCCTCAATTTTCTTAAGAAAATCAGGAATGCAATCAAGTCCGTAAAAGTAATAATATGATTTTGTGTTAGTATAATTATTAATTAATAAAAGGCCTGCTGCAATAGGCATATGAATTGATGATGTCTATCATCAGGAGGTAAAACCGATTCAAAATCGGCATAAATCACAAAAGGTGGGGTGATATGTTTAGAATAATTTAGGAATTCTAAATTTTTATTTTCGGGGAGCGTGTATAGGGTTGTGCCAGTCTGATTTTTGGCGCATAATGCAACATGTGTATTGAATGCATTATCTAATCTAAACCCATTAAGGCAATGTGGACACCAACGACATCTAATTTGAATGTTACAGTCAGGGTTTTGATGGCAATTCATTAACCAGTTGATATTGGTCACAGCGGTATAATGATATCTATCATTATTTTCAAGTAATAATAAATAAATAGGGTTTCCGTCAGTGACTTTGCTTCTATGGATCAAACTTAAATGAGGATGGTGAAAGACATAATTATCTGGAACCTCATCAATTATAACAGTTGGTGTGTGCGAAAACACATTTATTGCTAATTTTAAAGTCGAATTTTTCTTTTCGAACTTTGGGATGTTTATTAATTTCATGGGACAATCCGTGATCTCATCGTACTCTAATTCGTCTAAAAACTCGGTATATTTAGAGACTCTTTGGGGGTTTTCACCAATTATATCTTTCTTTAATAAATAAAGAATAGAGTAAAGGAAGCACTTGTCGTCATTGTTTTTTATATTTACTATGGCTCCTTTATTTTTCAATGCAGAAGGGGTTTTAATATATTTATGTCCCGACAGACGATTAATAGGAGCATATTTTGTTAAAATAAAGTGAATTTCCATAATATTAATAACACGCCATCCACTGCCTAAATGGGTGAATTGTTCTATTTTTTCATTAAGCTTATTAACCACTTCGCTTAAAATGTTATCTGAAAATGTCTCCGCATTATTCGAAAAATAATTGTCATGGATCTCGCCATCTTTTTCAAATTTAATTAATATCGCGAATTGAATTTTAACGCTCCCCATTTTATTTATCTCAAAAATTAATTTATTACTGATTCGCTCAGTTAAAGTTACCGTAATTAGTTGCGCGTTAGATATATCAAAACGTAAAGTTTTGATAGCGCCATTTAAATTTACTGAAATATCCGGCTCATTCTCTAATACAGAACCTCCGAATTGTATAATATTATTTATAATAGGTATATTACTTATAATATTTTCATTATTTATAGTATTTTCATTATTTATAATAGGTATATTATTTATAATATTTTCATTATTTATATTATTTATAATATTAGAGTCATCATCATCACTGATTTCGATGACTTCTTTTTTAATTATTTTATTTGGGATATTAATTTTAATAGGTGCAGCAGGTCTTTTATTCTTTTTATTTGATGTTTTTTTATTTTGTAGTATATTCAAAATATCGACGTTATTTTTATTAATTTTCTTAAACATATTTATTTTACTAGACTTGAAAGAATTCAAATGAACCGTATGTTCCCTATAAAATTCTTTATATTTAATGTTCTGCGATGTTTTGCATATGGCGCAGATAAAAAAGTTGATGCCATTAAATCTATGGCGGTAATATTTTTTCATTTCTTCATGGCAACTTTCATTATGTTGCAATGATGAGATGCAATATCTCGGATAAAAAGTGCCTAATAAAAATAATAAATTAAAAACCTATATAAAGTAACTAATAATTCTAACTATGATATAAAATATCTAATAATTCTAACAAATAAACCTATATAAAGTATCTAATAATATTTGCATGCTCACTGCAAACTATTTAATAAAATATCTAATAATTCTAATAAATAAAACCTTAAATACAATAATATTTGCATGCTCACTGCAAACTATTAAATATGATATAAAATATCTATTAAAATAATTCCTATATAATTCATATATAATTCAATTACGTAAGATCTATAATAAAAAATGTCTATATAATTCAAAAAACTATTTGTTCAACTATATTTGTTTTTAATTTATTATGTTAATATATGTTTCAGTAATAATACTTTTTTTTTAAAATATATTATAAATTAATGATATTTGAAGTATTATAAAAATAATACTTTAAATTTCATCAATTTAAAAATATATTTATCATAAACTTTTGAAATAAATAGATCCTTATTATAAATTTATTATAAATTATTATAAATTATTATAAATTATTGATATTTGATGTATTATTTTAATAATACTTCAAATATCATTAACTTAATTTTGATAAATAAAAATAAATAAAAATAAAAAACTAACATTTATCTCCTGATTCTGTCGAATCATCATCCTCTATAGAAGAGAGGTCCTCCATATCTTCCCCAGTAACGGGAGCATCTCCAGAAACGGTGGCATTATGATGAGCATTTTCTTCCCCAGTAACGGGGGCATCTCCAGAAACGGTGGCATTATGATGAGCATTTTCTTCCCCAGAAATGGGGGCATCTCCAGAAACGGTGGCATTATGATGAGAATTGTCTTCCTCAGAAACGAGGGCATTATGATGAGCATCTGCATCCAAATCAACTAAAATGTTTTTTTTTAAATATATAATAAAATTAAATTAAAATTTACCATCTTCGATAATATCGTCTTCGCTATGGCTGATAACAATTGTATCTTCGATTAAAATAACTTCTAAAATAATTTATAAATAAAACATATAAAATTTAAATTTACCATCATCTTCGATAATAATAACATCATTTTCACGATCTAACTGATCTTGTATTTCTGTTAATGTATACCAATCTAGAAAAATATAATAATAAAATTAAAAATAAATAAAAAATCCTTACCAGTTTCATTCTCGAGAATACTTCTTAAAATATTATTGTTCAGTTTTTGAAAATTTTTGAAAATAGCGCTTTAGAAATTTTTGAAATAATTGTGACAAATTCTACATTTGTCAATGTTTATAAAGAGAATAATATTTTCAGGATTTAGCCAATCACATTTTAGTAATACACACATAAAGGTGAGAGATTTTTACGCATGCAATCTATACCGTGTAGGCATGCTTTCTTTGTAAAACACATGCAGTCTACACTGTGACTGCATGCGTTCTTTGTAAATCACATACATACTTTTGTTTGTATGTGTTTTCTTTATTCTGTTTTGAGTGTGTATGCATGCGTTCTTTGTAAGTCTTATACATTGAGTTTGTATGTGTTTTCTTTATTCAGTCTTCAGTGTGTATGCATGCACTTATCATGTGATGATCACGCACTTATCATGCACTGCCTTTTTGATCACGCACTTATCATGCACTGTCTTTGTGATCACGCACTTATAATGTGATGATCATGCATTAGCTTATCTTTAATTAAACACATAATAATAATATTTATAATAAAAATAATATTAATAAAAAATAAAAATAATAATAATAATAATGATATTAATAAAACATAGCAATAAAACATAACAATATCAATAAAACATTCATTAAACATCAAATCGTTTGGATAATAACCAAGCTAAACAATGTTGACCACATGTTAAGGTCCATGGTTTTTGATACATAGTTTTATTATAGACAATAGGTTTACCCATTGTTTGAAGTTTCGAAACCATTAAAGCCGGATAATAGAAACCCATAGGATCAAATACAAATATCTTGCTAGGTTTCATATATATTGCTAACCAATGTTCTCCACCGAGATGAGATGATTGAGTATTGACGATTATGGCTTGATTATTACGTAAATATGGAATTTTATCAAGAGGAAATACCCCTAAAAATTCATGTCCTAGTATTTGTTTTCCAATTCGATAGACCTGAACAGAACTACATCAATAATAATAATAATACATTTAAAAACTTACTCCATGACAAATTATCATAAATTATCTATACATTTATACCACTCAAACCAACATTTTCAAACCAATAATGTTCGTTCAAACCAATACTGTTCTGTTTGCAGTTATTTGAACCTCATTTTCAAATACTCCATATATTACAACATGTACCGGTTCAGATGTAGCTTTAGCAAACTTTATATCTAATCGTAAATTTCCATTTTGAGGTAATAGACTCTGATTTAAATCAAAATCGGGTGCCAAAACAAATGTGAAGAATGGATATTTGCTTTTAAAATCTTCAAGAGTTATATCACAATTAAGGTTTTTATCCAAATAACCCATATTTCTCACTATACTCTGCATATATGTCGCACAATAATTATCATTATCGAAATCTTGAGTATATGTTTCTCTGTAATCACTATTTTTCGATAAAGTTAGCGATGTTACTCCAAAATTTTTGAAAATTGAGCTCGATGTTAAGTATGATCCATTATATTGAGATTCACTTTGAAATGTTACCAATATAAAGTTGGGCATTCTTCTATGTCCAAATATTTGTTCCTTATAGAAAGAAGCTGAACCCTTAGCAATAGCAAATTGAACAATTTCCTTTGTTTTCAATGGATATATTGCATGCTTAGAATTAAGCCCCAGTTGATGACCGGCTAATACAGAAGGCTCAACACGAACTCTTCGTACCAATAATTTTGCATCAACTAATTGAAGAATTGGTGTGGTGGTGGCACTTGTTAGTGATAATGCCGAATCAGATCTTTTCAATCTAATGTGTACATTAACACCTGGCAGTAAATATTTCGGTTGATCCATAAAATCGAGTTGTAATGATGAGCACATTGTAAATAATTTAGATCCTTTAATCCACTTTTTCCTATCATCATCACTACCATAACCCATAGGAGTTAAACATGTATTTTTAGTATCGCTATTGTAATTTATAATAGTTTCTATTAGAGCTTTGTGAATATATGTACTGTTACCACGCTCAATCTTGATTTTATTAAATCCGAGAACTGCATCTTTAAAAAGCGTATGAAACAAGAAATTGTTTGGTATTACATCACTAGGTTCACCCAACGGTTTTCTATCTTTATCTACAACTTTGATCTGAACAGTTAACAATGGATCATTCAAATCTAAATATTCAGTTTGGGAACCGTTAATATAAAATTCAGTATCAGTTCTACTATCCCTAATAGAATTCATCGGGAATACATCTTCAAAGGCCCCCATTTCAATTACTGCTTGGGGAGATGGTCTATCAAATAAACACAATTCAGATTTACCACAAATCATTTTTGAAATATAGTTCCATGTCCTTTCATTCGTTTGTTTATATGTTTATGAGGTCTTTTACGTTTTTGAGCTGGTGTTGGTGCTTCGGGTTTTTCAAACATATCCGGTAGAACTTTCCCTAACTCGGATAATGCATTTGATTTCAGCGATGGTAATATTTTCTGCTCATTCATTATCACATCTTTAGCAGTTTTCATGCCAAAACTACCAAGGCGTTTAAGAATAGGAAGTGCAAATCTACCAATTGTTCTCAACCATCCTGATCCATACTGTTTACCAATAAAATATGGTAATTCGCCACCACTTTGGCTACCACTATACATACTAATAATATCGTTATTGGCCATCTAATTTACGAAAATGTAATGTCAAATGAGTTTTTGTATCTTTACTAAATTCAATAAATTTACCGCTATCATCACGAATATTTATTTCTATATTGTTTATACATGATGTTGATACCGGTAAGTACATGTGATTATCGATATTTATATTGACAACTTCATCCTGATCATGTTTATCAACCCAAACAGATTTCAATAGAGGAACCAAAGAATCACCAACAATTATAGGATCGATGATGTTAGTATATATGAACATTTGCGTATGATGTTTTATTATTTTTGGTTTGCGTATACCAAAAGCACTTGCCCTATACGTTTGCTTATCTAATCCCAATGTATTAGCCAAATTTTTATCAAATGTAACTTCACAAATGTTATTATTCAGACTGAATTTGCATATTCCATCTTTAACAAATTCAATAGTTACAAATATATGTAAACAATTGAATGAAATATATTTTTGTAATTCTTCAAGTGTTTCAATATATAAATCATTAGTAAATATAAATGTCTCTTCAACCTCATTAATATATGATACTGATATTTTGATGTTTTCGATTGTTACACTTTTCTCATCAAATGTTTTGAAACGTATTAGGTATTCAGTACCAGGAACAACAATGCTAAGCTTATCACAACCCATTCGCTTGGCATCCTCAATACTTTCAAACTTTATTGTAAATGGACTATAATCACAACTAACATTCAATCCATCTTTGAAAAACATACCACAATTTTCATCTAAAATTTGATTCGGAATATGACAATATCGTTCAAAATTATTGATTGAGAAAATACCACTACAGGTTTTGGGAACCCCTTTTTGAATCCGATTTTACAATGACTATAAAATGAGAATGTATTGTACACAAATGTAAAGTCTTGCAAAGCAACTTCCCAATTTCCATGTAAATAAATGGGACTTTGAAGATCAACAATAAATTTACTTGCTTGATTTTCCGGATGGATTAGTGGGCAACTATTGCTCGGTAAAATTGTATAGAAACTCATTTTACTAGGTCTTTTGATGATATCCATGAGGGTTTTTGATATCCATGCCATTTGACATAGTATTGTTTATCCTTACCCACCATTTTAGTCTTCAATATTTTCTGAATTCTGAACACTGTAGGTTTGGAAATAACTTGTAATTCCTGTTCATAGAATTTCCCTTGTATTACATTGTTATCACTATCTTTAATAACATACATTACAGGACTCTGTTTAGTATTAATTTTAATAATTTGAAATACCTCATCACTCCAATTACTATCGAAATTTTTGATGAAAGTTGAAGCAGATATTTTACTAATTCTAACGTGATCACCAACTTTATATTTTGGTTTTGTAATAGCAACTGTTTTAGATCGTACTGATTTAGCTAATGTTTTCGAGCTGATATCTACGGGTCTCAAACCATTCAGACCTCGATGTGATGAATTATTATAACTAACAAGTATTTTCGGTAATACATTTATCCATATTTTATTACCTTGATGCACGAAATATTTCTTCAATCTATCCTCAATGTCCGGTTAAATCTTTCAACATGTGCGGCTTGTATTGAGAATGTACAGAATAATGATTTATTTCAGACGATCCAGGATTTGCTTAACTTTACTATTGTAAAACTCCTTGCCTATAATAATAATAATAATAATTATAATAATAATAATAATAATAATAATAATAATACCTAAATCGATTTGCAAATTGTCTGGATGCCCATTTTTAAACATTGAGTTAATTGCTTTAGATATTTCCTCTGCAGATTTTGTCTTTGTTGGTACACCGCGAGCAAAACGACTGAAAACATCAATACACGTTAAAATATATTTATAACTCTTGTTAATCTTCGAATACGGTATCATCTCCATCAAATCCATTTGCCATAAATCATTAATACCGAATGTTTTATAAGCTCTTGTTCGAAATCTTTTCCGCATTGGTTTGTTTAAACTGTACGCAAACTGATCTGACAACCACTTTTGCGTTTCCTTTTTCGACTTTGGGACTCTTTTCTTTAACTTTGCCACTCCACCGAAACCTGCCTCGTCTTCTGGTTCGTCATATCTTCTCCATTACAACAAGATGATTTAAATTTAAATTTAACATTAGGTAATGATTGCCCATCGTTTATTGTGATAATAATGATAATGCTAATGGTAACATTGCTCCGATAAAACCACCTTGTTGTTTATATATGATTTTTCTCACTGCTTACGATTTATTATTTACTAGTGATAACAAAGGCTTACGATGTTTATTCAATACTAGTTTTTTAGAATTACTGATTTTAATTTTACCTCTGACTACTTTTAATAGAATTTTGAGTAAATCATCGACAACAAAAGTTGGAAATGATTGTAAAATAGACATTCTTTCATGCTTGAAGCCTTTAACAATGCATTAAAATATGGGAAACTCCTATGATTTTTTACAATTTTAACTTTTTTCTTACTCTTTTTAATAATGTTTTTCGAAATAAGATTCATTGCAGGGTATTCTCGGTTATTAGTTTTTTAGATGGTGTATAACTGGTTTTTGGTGGAACTTTATTTATAGTCTTTTAATACTTTGTCTAAGTTTCGGATATTTTAAGCCTGGATTCATAAACATTTTTACATGTAAAGTTTCAACTTTGTTTACATACCATGGCACCTTCTTATTGAAAATATTGTTTTTACCGTAAATCATCATTGCATTGTTGTGTGAAATCAAGAAATATATATCCATGTGGTGATTTTGTAGCATCTTGAAATGCACTGATGAGAAAATTACGATTATTAGGGAATGCTTGTCGAGCAAGAAAATCAATAACTGTTGCATCTCTAGGATTCTTGAAAATAACTAAATATTGAACATTTAAATTCCTTGTTCGATGTGCGCACCTGATGAAATAGATTTTGAGTAATAAAGATCACAGTAACACCACATGTCTACTGATTTTTGTGAATAAATTATTAAAATCTTTCTTTATTAGCTTCCTGATACAATCATTATAATGATGACATCACCTTTCCTTAAACGACTTGACCAGTTTTTATCAAAACCCTTTACTATTTTCATGTTTTTCAATTTACAGAAATTATCTTGAGTTAATCCATGTTCTTCATCTGCACCCTTATGCCAATAAATCTTGTTGAATTTTGTTTCAAATAAATTAGATTTCAGTAATTTACACACAAACATAGTTTTACCACTACCACTTGGCCGACGATTTGATATACGCATAATTTCTTAATTCCCATTATTTCTGTATAATTATAGGTTTTTGTTTTATTATATTTTAAGTAACTCTTTCTAAAAATCATATATATAGCTTAATATTTTCTTTATTGTTTAATTATGTTATCAAATATAAATTATAAAGGAACTTGATGTTCAAAATTGATATTTCAAATGGTAAACCCAGCTAATTGTAGATAGGAGTGGAAAATATCCTATAATATTTTTCAAATCAGGCAAAGAGAATCAGGATGTAAGAAACCTTTAATGTCAATAAATTACAGTTATAGAATAAAGGATCTAAATACAGTCATTACAGTTACATGGAATAGGACATCTATCAAGGTCATACAACATGTCAAAAAATGTCTTTTGTTGTTCGAACCAGAATTATTTCCTGCACTGAGGCTTTTAACAATAACAACCCATGTGTGTTAACGTGTTTGCAGTGAGAATAAATCATCTATTAGGGTTGCGAAAATCTAGAGTACAAAAAATATTGTTTGTGACATACAAAATGCAAATCATCGGGATTGGTCGATATCTTGTTGGCTACATGATTGATTAACAACTTGCTTATTCAGCTTAATTTCATTTTTAAAATATTCTATACCATTATGTATGCTAGCCAAAGAAAAATATCGCCTTATACGGTAAATTTATCATTTTTTATTTCATCTTTTTATATTTTATTTAACAAATTGCCCCAATGATAATCGATCGTATTATTTATTATTATCCTCAAATAAAGAGTTCGAAAGAATCAAGAGCCGTCAATGCATCAACACAACTATATTACAATTGAAACAAAAGAATCGAGATTTCCCTGATCTTTATTTAAGCAAAGCATTTTGCGATAACAAATCAACCGCACGGTCAAGGAGATGGGAAACGGAATACCCCTGCATTCTGGGTTAGCTGCTGTGATTTCCGATATCAACGCATATGTGGAATGGAATTATTACAAATTCAATACGAAATTTTCAAAAATGAGACTTTAAGAAAAATAAATGTATTTCTATTTTTGATTGTTTTGATCAGTTTTAGTGTTTAATAAATGTTTTTGTATTGTATTTGTTTTTAGTTTATTTCGTAATAATAATAATAATATGTCGTTTTGTAGTAATTAGTTTTATTTTGATGGTGGTAACAATAATAAATAGTTAATTAGTATAGTAATTAATAGTAATGAATTTATAATAATAATAATCAAAAATAATCAAATAATATTGATAATAATAATAATAGCAATAATGAAATCATGTTATTAAAATAATATAATAATAAATTTGATATAAATAAAAACACGTGATATTAATAATACATTTATTATTATGTAAACTCAATGGCGTTAAATACATTACAGTTTTTCAGTCACGCATTTCATCTTGCATTTATCATGCACTAATCATGCATTGTTTTTGATAAAAGTGCGTCACCACCTTATAAAGATCATAATCAAACATGACCAAAGAAAATAAGTGTCCAACCGTTTCAGATGTTCACAATTATAAAATGTATTTTTAAAGGAAGCCTATCAATTGCAATGGGCAAATCCAGTCAAACTCCAATAAAACGCAATTTCAATCTTCTTGCTGGTACTCTCTCAATGTTATATCAAGGATATTGATAATACATTCAAAAAGATAATCCCAATTTAAACATGAATGAAAATGCTTTCTGTCACCAGTCAATTTATACCAGATATTATGATCATTTACAGGAAATTAGGATTCAAAGACAGGAAAATGTAATATATAAAAAAACAATCCAGGTATAAGCGGATCAAAATGATGTACTTCTTCCAATCTGGAAAATGTTATGCTAGACTTTCACAATTATTTTAATAGTAAGTGTTTAATAAATGATTAATGTTTTCTTGTATCTATAAACAATTATAAGTAGTTAAAATAGTTTTTAAAATATGTCTGAAAAAGGTAAAATATAAAATATAAAATAATTAATTAATTTCGTTAGATATTTAATAAACTTATGTTTGATAAACTTGAAGAAATAACCGGTGTAAAATTAGAGATATTGACTCTAGTAAGCATTTGAGTAAAAGAATTGGGTTCAGAATCAGAGTGATTCGGGATGTCAGAGTGATTGATATGAAATTGTTAATGATGGAGGAAATTATACTGAAATTAATAGTAGTGGGATGTGTCACATCCAGCACATGTCCACCATCCAGCACATACCCCCTCCCCCGTGCAGAAATTTTTTCTAAGTCCAAAAGTACAAAAATTTAAGACAAAAGACAATGACCTCATTCAAGAAAAAAAAAAAAAAAAAAAAACATAATTTTTTCCAAGGTTATTTTAAACAAAGGAACCATGACTTATTCAAGGTCATTGGATGACTCATCATATTTTTTCAAGGTCATTTAAACAAAGGACCATGATCTCATTCAAGTCACTACATGACTTCATCATATTTTCAAGGTTCATTTAAATGAAGACCATGACTCATTCAAGGTCATTGATGACTCATCATATTTTTTCAAGTCATTCAAAAATTCTCGAAGGTCATATTATTTAAACATTTTAAAAATTTTATACTACTTATAAAAAATTAAGTAGTATATATTTGAAAACTTTTTATATTAATTATTATTATTTTTATATTATTATTAAAGATTTTAATTTGTTATTATCTATTATACATGTTTAATTTTTATTTACAAGTTTTATTTATTAATTCTATATTATTCTTTTATTATTATTATTATTATACATATTTTTATTTATTTATTATTTAATTAAAATTTTTATTATTATTACTATATAATGAAAACCAAGACATATACAACAAATTTATTATAAAAAGATATTCTACTATGTAGTATTGTCGAAGAGCTTATTTTCAAAGGCCCATTCCACAGTACTTCCGATATCGGGAAGCGCAGCAATGAAATTCCATCACCACAAGGGTATTCGGGTTCCATATCTTTTGACAATTGTTTTGTTCGATATCCCATAGGACTCATACGATTACATAAATATCCATATTGTGTATGATTAATAATCCAGTCTGGAATTATGATGCTGCTTATCCATGATTCCATTCGTATTTCTGGATAATAGAATCCAGACGTTCTTTAATAACTTAAAATAAATAATCTAAAAAACAAGATAATTAATAATTTAATAATAGTAATAATAAATTACCATAATGTTTACTTTCATTCATAGCTTGAAACTGCGCTCGGTAACAATCATTTTAATGTAAAAATTGAAAATAACAATACTTCTTTATACTAAATTTAGACACACAACACACACACACACATCTTTAGCTATAGACAAAAATATTAATTATAATGTTTTGAAAATGATTAAAGAAAATTTAATTAATATTAATAGTTTTATAAGGCCAACTCCAATTGTTGTACCGTTCAAGGTAAAAATTCAACAAGATGTGTATATGTCCAGATACCGCTGTATTGACTGGATATTTTGTATATTGATAGATAGGCCTAGATATTTTGAAAACTCCAGTCAAAAGATTATCTGAGAATGAGTAATAGCAACTTCCGATGTTGAACATAAACAATGTGACTTAAAAGAGCTAAAACGGATTATATGATGATATTATTTTTATTTTATTTAAATAATAGGGGACCATTGGTATTATCAAAAATGAATTAAGAAAATCAATATTAGAATTGAAAGAAAATCATAAACTTAATTGAAAAATGATGAATTCAAGTTCCAATATAGTATAAAATTTTATTCTAATAAAAACAACTGTCAGGTTCAATCGTATAAATGAAATTACAACAACACCCAGTTAACAGGGCGGTAACAGCTTGAAAGAAGTTAACAGTGCAACAAATCATAATTGCCATTTCCATTATATATTTACATATTTTCTTATATTGCCATGATTCTGATGGTTCGATATAAGTATAAATAAGCTACACTTTCATATATTTTTATAAAATGACAGAAAAACTAAATTTTTTATAACTTTGGAATGAGGCTGGTCCTAATAATAGAGAAGAAGATGAAATCATTAAAAACTGAAATTTAGTAAACCGTACGAGAAATCAGTTGAAGGACATCCCATTCGATTATGAAAAAATCTTTCAATTTTTGGCCCCACCATTGGAGAGAAGAAGGCATTCCAATCAATATTTACGTTACATGTCGATGAAAAAATCATTAAATGGATGCGATTAATAGTTTCGGAAAGATTAAGTCGGTACATTGAAATACACATGATAATTTAAAATCTGAGGATCCGACTATGAAATTATTTCCAATGGTTCCTATAGATGTATATTACTTTATTATGTTATTAATTACATATTTTAGGTAATAAACAAAAATTGATCCGCGGGTAGAATCAAACGGTGGATGGTCAGCGATTATTTCAAGTTGCCGCAGAAGCCAAACGTCAGTATTATATCGCAAATGCCAATTTTTATTAAAACTATTAACTGTAGCATCGCGTTTATTTATTGTAACAAGGTATCATAGATTTAATAAATATTTCTTTGTTATTTTATTAATAAAAAACCTAAATTTAAGATTATGATTATTCATGTTACCATTCTTCATCACACAATATTCTTATCATAATATTCTATAACGTGATCACACAAGTCTTAAATCGGTAGGCTCATCTTGAATAATTTTGAGCTCTTCAACATTAATAATTTCTAAAATTCATTATAATTTCAGTTTCTCCATTCATTAACCAATCATCACTTGACATCCAGACACTCTGACATTCAGATTCGCAATCCGATTTCTACTCAATGCTTCAAACAGAGTCAACACTATCTCTAATTTTTACAACCGGTTATTCTTCAAGTTTATCAACCAAAAAAGTTTATTAAATTTCTAAAACCAAAATTATTAATTATTTATATTTTATATTTACCTTTTTCAGACATCATTTTAACATATTTTAAAACTACTTATAGTTTGTATAGAATAACAAGAAAACATTAATAATTTATTAAACACTAAACACTTAAAATAACTGTGGAAAGTCTAGCAGTAACAATTTTCCAGATTGGAGAAAGCACATCGTTTTGTTCTGCTTTATATCCTTGGATTGTTATTTTATATTACTAGTTCTGTTCTTTTGAATCAATTTCTGTAATGCATTCATAATATTCTAGTATATTACTCGTGAGAAAGCATTTTCATTGCATTTTATTGGAATTGATCTTGTTGAACGTATTATCAATATCCTTATATCAACATTGAGAGAGTTGCCAGCGAGAAGATTTGAAATTGAGTCTTTGAGTTTGATTGATTTGCAATGCATATTAATAGGCTCCTTTAAAAAATACATTTTATAATGGAACATCTGAAGGGACGCTTTATTTTCTTTGGTCATGTTTGATTTATGATTCTATAGGTGGTGACGCACTTTTATACCTGACAGATACTGATTAACCATCAGAATTCAATGCATTGATAAGTGTGATAATTGCATGTTAAGTCGTGACTGTATGTTTAAATTAACCAGTTGAGTTTTATGATTTTACACATATCATCTATATAAAATGATTATATTTTTATTATTATTACTTATTATTACTTTTTATTATATTATTATTATTATTATTTTTATTTATTATATTATTACTATTATTTTCTATTATTATTACTATACTAATAAAATTACTATATTACTATTATATTCATTACCAAAACAAACAAAACTAACTATTACTATTTATTATTAATATTATACCAAAAACAATAAAAATAACTATTATTACAACACTAAACAAAACAAAACAATAAAAATAAAACTTTATTACCAACACTAACAAAACAAACAAAAAATAAAATTCAAACATTTATTTTCCGAAAAAGTTTGTATTTCGGAAGAATTCTAACTGATTTTTGCCAGGCATCTTCCACATAGGCTTGGTATCGAAAAAATCGCAAGCAGCTACAACCCAGATACAAGGGTATTTCGGTTCCATCTCCTTTGATCTTCTGTCAAGCTAAATCCCTAGACCTTGATCAATTATGTTAAAAAATCCAGTATGTTGGTGGTTGTATAGACCATCTGGAATACTGATTCAAGGCTGTCTTTGACTATTGCTCTGAGTGAGGATGAAGAATTAATAACCTTTCAGTAATACGGCTGATATTTATCTGAGAAACAAAGAGATATTATATTAATTAAATAATAAATAATAAATTACCATAATTTTCGATCTCTTTTTTGCTTAATTTTGTGCTTGAAGTATTCCATTTAAAAATGAAATAAAAGAATAAGCAAGTTGTTTTAAATCAATCATTAGCAATCAGATATCGACCAATCCCGGTGATTTCATTGTTATATCACAAAAATATTTTTACTCTACGATTTCCGCACCCCTAATATACTATTTTGCCACTAGCAAACACGTTAACAACATTGCGGTTGTATTTTAAAAGCCTCAGTGCAGGAAAATAATTCTGATTCGAACCATACAAAGACATTTTGTTGACATGTTGTATAGATTGATAGATTGCCTATATCCATTGTACTGTAATTGAACTGTATTTTAAAGATCCTTTATTCATATTGTAATTTTATTGACATCTAAAAGGTTTCTTTACATCCATGGATTCTGCATTTGCCTGATTTGAAAAATATTAAGGATATTTTCCACTCCTATCTACAATTTAACTGGGCCTTACCATTTGGACGTCAATTTGATACAGCGGAAAGTTCCTTTATAATTTTATATTTTAATAACATTAATTAAAACAATAAGAAATTTAAGCTATATATATGAATTTTAGGGAAAGAGTTCATTAAACTCATATAATATAAACCAAAAAACCTAAATTAATTATACCAAATTAATAATGGAATTAAGGAAATTATGCGGTATATCAAATCGTTGGCCCAAGTGTGGTAGTGGTAAAAACATGTTTGTGTGCA
Source organism: Schmidtea mediterranea (assembly GCA_022537955.1). Classification (NCBI taxonomy): domain Eukaryota; kingdom Metazoa; phylum Platyhelminthes; order Tricladida; family Dugesiidae; genus Schmidtea; species Schmidtea mediterranea. The sequence goes on from CM039680.1 coordinate 214,187,964, forward strand.
AATACTGAAATCTATTTATTTGAAACAAATTCAACAAATTTAGCATAAGGGTGAGATGAAGAACATGGATTAACTCAGATAATTTCTTGTTAAAATGAAAAAAACATGAAAATAGTAGAGGGTTTCGATTAAAAAACTGGTCAAGTCGTTTAGGAAAAGGTGATGTCATTCATTATGATGATTTGTATCAGAAGCTAATAAAAGAAAGATTTTAAATAATTTATTCACAATAATCAGTAGATCATGTGTGTTACTGTGTCTTTATTACTCAAAATCTATTATCAGGGTTGGCGCACATCCGAAACAAGGAATTAAATGTTCAATATTTAGTTATTCAAGAATCCTAGAAGATGCAACAGTTATTGATTTTCTTGCTCGACAGGCATAACTAATAATCGTAATTTCATCAGTGCACTTTCAAGATGCTAAAAATCACCACTATGGATATATAATTTCTTGATTTCACACAACAATTGCCAATGATTGATTTAGGGTAAAACAGATATTATTCAATAAAGAGGTGCCATGGTATGTAAACAACAGTGAAAACTTTAACATGTAAAAAATATGTTTATGAATCCAGCTTAAAAAATATCCGAAAACTTAGACAAAAGTATTAAAAAGATATAAATAATAAAAGTTCCACCAAAACCAGTTATTACACCATCTAAAAAGCTAATAAACCGATAATTACCCTGCAATGAATCTTATTTCGGAAAAACATTATTAAAAAGAGTAAGAAAACAGTATAAAAATTGTAAAAATCATAGGAAGTTTCCATATTTTAATGCATTGTTTAAAAGGCTTCGAGTATGAAAAGAATGTACTATTTAAAAATCATTTCCAAATTTTGATTGTCGATGATATTACTCAAAAATTCTATTAAAAGTAGTCAGAGGTAAATTAAAATCAGATAATTCTAAAAACTAGTATGAATAAACATCGTAAGCCTTGTGTTATCACTAGTAAATATAAAAATCGATAAGCAAGTGAGAAATTCATATATTAAACAAAACAAGTAGGTTATCGGAAGCAATTTACCATTAGCATTATCATTATTTCACAATAAACGATGGGGCAATCTTACCTAATGTTAAATTTATAAATTTTAAATCATCTTGTGTAATGGAGAAGATTGACGAACCCGAGACCGAGGCAGGTCGGTAGGAGTGCAAAAGTTAAATAGAAAAGGTCCCAAGTCTCCGAAAAAAGGAACGCAAAGTGCGTTGTTCAGATCAGCTTAGCGTATCAGTTTAAAAAACCAATGGAAAAGATTTCCGAACAAGGAGCTTATAAAAACATTCGGTATTAATGATTATGGCAATGATTTGATGGAGATGATACCGTATTCAAAGGATTAACAAGGGTTATAATATATTTTAACGCGTATTGAGTATTTCAGTCGTTTTGCCTCGCGGGTACCAACAAAAACAAATATCTGCCGAGGAAATATCTAAAGCATTAAAACTCCAATGTTATAAAAATGGGCATCCATAATTTGCAAACCGATAAGTATTATATTATTATTGTAATTATTATTTTATAATTATTATAGGCAAAGGAGTTTTACACATAGTAAAGTTAAGCAAATCCTGACTTGAAAAATAAATCATTATTCTGTACATTCTCAATACAAGCCGCACGTTGTTGAAGATTTACCGGACATTGAGGATAATGAAGAAATATTTCGCTGCATCAAGGGTTAATAAAATATGGATAAATGTATATACCGAAAATTACTTGTTATATATAATAATCATCCAGAGGTCTGATGGTATTGAGACCGATTAGTATATCAGCTCGAAAACCATTAGCTAACAGTACCATCTAAAAACAGTTGCTATTACAAAACCCAAAATATAAAGTTGGTGATCACGTTAGAATTAGTAAAATATCTGCTTCACCTTCATCAAAAATTTGATAGTAATTGGAAGTGATGAGGTATTTCAAAATTACTGAAAAATTAATACTAAACAGGTCCTGTATTGTATGTTATTAAAGATAGTGATAAACAATGTAAATACAACGGAAATTCTATGAACAGAATTACAAAGTTTTCCAAACCTACAGTGTTCAGAATCAGAAAATATTGAAAACTAAAATTGGTGTAAGGGATAAAACAATACTATGTCAATGAATTGGATATCAAAAAAACCCTAAATGGATATCATCAAAAGACCTAGGTTTAAAATATGAGTTTCTATAACAATTTAAATGTACCGAGCATAAGTGCCCACTAATCCATCCAGGAAATCGGAAAATTATGGTTGATCTTCAAAATCCCAATTTATTTACATGGAAATGGGAAGTTGGGCTTTGCAACTTTAACATTGACATACATTCTTCATATTATAGTCATTCGTAAAACCGGATTCAAGAAACGTGTTACCCAAAACTGTAGTGTATTTCTCAATCAAAATTTGAACGATATTGTTCATATTCCACGAATTCAAATTTAGATGAAAATTGTGGTATGAATCTCTCT
>CM039680.1:214190548-214250548 GCA_022537955.1 Schmidtea mediterranea
TATATATTTATAATATTTTCTTATTATATTATTATAATATTAGAGTCATAATCATCACTGATTTCGATGATTCTTTTTAATTCATTTTATTTGGGATTATAATTTTAATAGGTGAGCAGGTCTTTTTTCTTTCTTATTTGATGTTTTTTATTTTGTGTATATTCAAAATATCGACGTTATTTTATTAATTTTCTTAAAATATTATACTAGGACTTGAAGAATTCAATGAACCGTATTTCCTAAAAAATTCTTATATTTAATGTTCTGCGATGTTTTCATATGCGCAGATAAAAAGTTGATGCCATTAAATTATGGCGGAATATTTTTTCATTTCTTCATGGCACTTCATTATGTTGCAATGGATAGATGCAATATCTCGATAAAAAAAGTGCTAAAAAAATAATAAATTAAACCTATATAAGTACTAATAATTCTAACTATAAATATCTAATAATTTAACAAATAACCATATTATAAAGTATCTAATATTTTGATGCTCACTGCAACTATTAATAAATATCTAATAATTCTAATAATAAAACCTTAAAACAATAATATTTGCATGCTTCACTGCAAACTATTAAAAATTTGTATTATTAATAAATATCTATTAAAATAATTCCATAATAATTCATAATTATATTTCAATTACGTAGATCTATAATAAAAAATGTCTATATATTAAAACACTATTGTTCAACTATATTTGTTTTAATTATTATGTTATAATGTTCAGTATATACTTTTTTTTTTAAAATTATTATAAATTAATGATATTTGAAAGTATTATAAATAATACTTTAAATTTCATCAATTAGAAAATATTATTTATCATAACTTTTTGAATAATAAGATCCTTATTTATAATTATTATAAATTATTATAAATTATTATAAATATTTGATATTGAGTATTATTTTAATTAAAATACTGTCAAATATTCATTAACTAATTTTGATAAATAAAAATAAATAAAAATAAAAAACTAAACATTTATCTCTGATTTGTCGAATCATCATCTCTATAGAAGAGAGGTCCTCCATATCTTCCCAGAACGGAGCATCTCCAGAACGGTGGCATTATTGATGAGCATTTTCTTCCCAGTAACGGGGGCATCTCCAGAACGTGCATATGATGGCATTTTCTTTCCCAGAAATGGCTATCTCAGACGGGTGATATGATGAGAATTGTCTTCCTCAGAAACGAGGGCATTATATGGCATCTGATCCAAATCAACTAAAATGTTTTTTTTTAATATATAATAAATTAAATTCTAAAATTTACCATCTTCGATATATCTTCTCGCTATGGCTGATACAATTGTATCTCGATTAATAATAACTTCTAAAATAATTTATAATAAACATATAAAATTATTTACCATCATCTCGAAATAATAACATCATTTTCAACGATCTAACTTTGATCTTGATTTTGTTAATGTATACCATCTAGAAAAATATAATAATAAAATTAAAAATAATAAAAAATCCTTACCAGTTTCATTCTCGAGAATACTCTTAAATATTATTGTTCATTTTTGAAAATTTTTGAAAAATAGCGCTTAGAAATTTTTGAAAATAATTGTGACAAATTCTACATTGTCAATGTTTAGATAAAGAGAAATAATATTTTCAATTTAGCAATCACATTAGTAATAAACATAAGGTGAAGAGATTTTTACGCATGACATCTTATACGTGTAGGCATGCTTTCTTTGTAAAACACATGAGTCTCATGTGACTGCATGCGTTCTTTGTAAATCACATACATACTTGGTTGTATTGTTTCTTTTTCTTTTTGAGTGTGTTGCATGCGTTCTTTGTAAGTCTTATACATTGAGTTGTATGTGTTTTTCTTTATTCAGTCTTCAGTGTTGTATGATGCACTTATCATGTGATGGATCACGCACTTATCATGCACTGCCTTTTGATCACGCCTATTCATGCCTGTCTTTGTGATCACGCACTTATATGTGATGATCGATTGTTATTAATTAACACATAATAATAATATTTATAAAAATAATGATTAATAAAAAATAATATTATAATAATAATGATATTAATAAAACCTACAATAAAACAACAATATCAATAAAAAATTCATTAACATCAAATCGTTTGGATAATAACCAAGCTAACAATGTGACCACATGTTAGGTCATGTGATCATAGTTTTATTATAACAATAGTTTACCATTGTTTGAAGTTTCGAAACCATTAAAGCCGGATAATAGAAACCCATAGGATCAAATACAATATCTTGTAGTTTATATATATTGCACAATGTTCTCCACGATGAGATGATTTGAGTATTGACGATTATGGCTTGATTATACGTTAATATGGATTTTATCAAGAGGGAAATACCCTAAAAATTCATGTCCTAGTATTTGTTCATTCGATGACTAACAGAACTACATCATAATAATATAAACATTTAAAAACTTACTCATGAAAAATTATCATAAATTATCTATACATTATTACCACTCAAACAACATTTTTCAAACAATAATGTTCGTTCAAACCATATTTCTGTTTGCAGTTATTTTGACCTCATTTTCAAAATACTCCATATATTACAACATGTACCGGTTCAGAGTTAGCTTTAGCCAAAACTTAATCTAATCGTAAATTTCATTTTGAGTAATAACTCTGATTTAAATCAAAATCGGGTGCCAAAAAATATGGAAGATGGATATTGTTTTAAATTTCAAGAGTTATATCACAATTAATGTTTTTATCCAAATAACCCATATTTCTCACTATATCGATATATGTCGCACAATTATTATTCATTATCGAAATCTTGAGTATATGTTTCTCTGTAAATCATATGTTTCCGTAAAGTTAGCGGATGTTAACTCCAAAATTTTTGAAAATTGAGCTCGATTTTAGTATGATCCCATTATATTGAATTCACTTTGAAATGTTACCAATATTAAAGTTGGGCATTCTTCTATGTCAAATATTTGTTCCTTAAGAAAGAGCTGAACCCTTAGCAATAGCAAATTGAACATTTCCTTTGTTTCAATGATATTATTGCATGCTTAGAATAGCCCCAGTTGATGACCGGCTAATACAGAAGGTCTCAACACGAACTCTTCGTACAATATTTTTGCATTCAACTAATTGAGAATTGGTGTGTGGTGGCACTTGTTAGTGATTAATGCCGAATCAGATCTTTAATCTAATGTGACATAACACTGGGCAAAATATTTCGGTTGATCCATAAATCGAGTTGTAATGATTGAGCAATGTGTAAATAATTTAGATCCCTTTATCCATTTTCCTATCTCATCACTACCATAACCATAGGAGTTAACATGTTTTTTTTTAATAATTCGCTATGAATTTATAATAGTTTCTATTAGAGCTTTATATGTACTGTTACCACCGCTCAATCTGATTTTATTAAATTCCGAGAAACTGCATCTTTTTAAAAGCGTATGAAACAAGAAATTGTTTGGTATTACATCACTAGGTTCACCCAACGGTTTTTCTATCGTTTATCTACAACTTTGATCTGAACAGTTAACAATGGATCAATTCAAATCTAATATTCAGTTTGAGGAACCGTTAATATAAAATTAGTCATCAGTTTCTACTATCCTAATAGAATTCATGGGAATACATCTTCAAAGGCCCCCATTTAATACTGCTTGGGAGATGGTCTATCCAAATAAACACAATTCAGATTTTACCACAAATCATTTTTGAAATATAGTTCCATGTCCTTTCATCTTGTTTATATAGTTTATGAAAGGCTTTACGTTTTTTTGAGCGTGTTGGTGCTTCGGGTTTTTCAACTATCCGGTAGAACTTTCCTAACTCGGATAATGCATTTGATTTCACGGATAGATATTTTCTGCTATTACATTATCACATCTTTAGCAGTTTTCATGCCAAAAACTACCCAAGGCGTTTAAGAATAGGAAGTGCAAATCTACCAATCTTTTCTCAACCATCCTGACTCCATACTGTTTACCAATAAAATATGGTAAATTCGCCACACTTTGGCTCCACAACATACTTAATAATATCGTTATTGGCCATCTTAATTACGAAAAAATGTAATGTCAAATGATTTTGTATCTTTATAAATTCAAAATTTACCGTATCATCACGAATATTTATTTCTATATTGTTACATGATGTTGATACCGGTAAAGTACTGTGATTTACGATATTTATATTGACAACTTCATCCTGGATCATGTTTATCAACCCAAAACAGATTCAATAGAGGAACCAAAGATCAACCAACATTATAGATCGATGATGTTAGTATATATGACATTTGCGTATTTGATGTTTTATTTTTGGTTTGCGTTTCATACCAAAAGCACTGCCCTATACGTTTGTTATCTAATCCAATGTATTAGCCAAATTTTTATTCAAATGTACTTCACAAATTATATTAGATCTGAATGATAATTCCATCTTTAACAAATTCATAGTACAAATTATGTAAACAATTGAATGAAAATATATTTTGTAATTCTTCAATGTTTCAATATAATCATTATAAAATATAAATGTCTTCAACCTCATAATATATGATTTATATTGTGTTTCGATTGTTACACTTTTCTCATCAAATTTGAAACGTATTGGATTCCAGTACGAACAACAATGCTAAGCTTATCACAAACCCATTCGCTTGGCATCCTCAATACTTTCACTTTTTGTAGATGGACTATAATCACAACTAACATTCAATCCATTCTTGGAAACATACCACAATTTCATCTAAAATTTGATTCGAATATGCAATTCGTCAAATTATTATGAGAAAATCCCTACAGGTTTTGGGACCCCTTTTGAATCCGATTTTACAATGGACTATAAAATGAGAATTGTATTGTACACAAATGTAAAGTCTTGCAAAAGCAACTTCCCAATTTCCATGTAAATAAATTGGACTTTGAAGATCAACAATAAATTTACTTGCTTGACTTTTCGGATGATTAGTTGGGCAACTTTGCTCGGTTAATTGTATAGAAACTCATTACTAGTCCTTTTTGATGATATCCATGAGGGTTTTTGATTCATGCATTGACATAGTTTTTTATCCTTATCCCACCATTTTAGTCTTCAAATTGAATTCTGACACTGTAGGTTTGGAAATAACTTTGTAATTCTGTTTCATAAATTTCCTTGTATTTACATTGTTATCACTATCTTTAATAACATACATTTACAGGACTCTGTTTATATTAATTTTTAATAATTGAATACCTCATTCACTCCAATTACTATCGAAATTTTGATGAAGTTAAGCAGATATTTACTAATTCTAAGGATCACAAAACGTTTATATTTTGGTTTTGTTAATGCAACTGTTAGATCGTACTGATTTAGCTAATGTTTTCGGCTTGATAATTACGGTTCTCAAACCATTCAGACTCATGTGATGAATTATATACTAACAAGTATTTCGGTAATACATTTATCCATATTTATTACTTGAGCAGAAATATTTCTTAACAATCTCCTCATGTCGGGTAAAATCTTTCACATGTGCGCTTTGTCATTGAGAATGTACAGAATAATGATTTATTTTCAGCGATTTTCCAGGGGAATTCGGCTTAACTTACTATTGTAAAACTCCTTGCCTATATAATAATATAATAATTTAATAATAATATAATAATAATATAATACTAAATCGATTTGCAATTGTCTGGATGCCCATTTTTAAAACATGAGTTTAATTGCTTTAATATTCCTCTGCAGATTTTGTCTTGTTGGTAACCGCGAGCAAAACGACTGAGAAAACATCAATACACAAATATATTTTAAACTCTTGTTAATTTCGATTACGCGCGGTTTCATCCCAATCAAATCCATTTGCACATAAAAATCATTAATACCGAATGTTTATAAGCTCTTGTTCGAAATCTTTTCCGCATTGGTTGTTTAAACTGTACGAAAACTATCTGACAACCACTTTTGCGTTTCCTTTTCGACTTTGGACTCTTTTCTTTATTGCCACTCACCGAACTGCCTCGTCTTCTGGTCGTCCATATCTTCTCCATTAAAGATGATTTAAATTTAAATTTAAACATTTAGTAAGATTGCCCCATCGTTTATTGTGTAATAATGATAATTGTAATGTTAAAACATTGCTCCGATAAAACACTGTTGTTTATATATGATTTTTCTCACTTGCTTACGTTTTTATATTTAACTGTGATAACAAAGGCTTACGATGTTTATCAATACTAGTTTTTTCCTCGACTGATTTTAAGTTACTTGACTTACTTTAATAGAATTTTGAGTAAATCATCACAACAAAGTTGAAATGATGTAAAATAGACATTCTTTTCATGCTTGAAGCCTTAACCAATGCATTAAAATATGGAAGGAAACTTCCTCATGTTTTTTACAATTTTAACTTTTTCTTACTTCTTTTATAATGTTTTTCGAACAATAAGATTCATTGCAGGGTAATTCTCGTTATTAGTTTTCAGATGGTTATAACTGGTTTTTGTGGAACTTTATTTATAGTCTTTTTAATAACTTTGTCTAAGTTTTCGGATATTTTTAAGCTGGATTTCATAACATTACATGTTAAATTTTCAACTTTGTTACTACCATGCACCTTCTTTATTGAAAATATCTGTTTTTACCGTAAATACATATTGCTTGTTTGGTGAAATCAGAAATATATATCCTGTGGTGATTTGTAGATCTGAAATCACTGATGAGAAAATTCGATTATTAGGGAATGCTTGTCGAGCAAGAAAATCAATAACATGTTGATCTCAGGATTCTTGAAAATAACCTAAAAGTGAACATTTAATTCCTTGTTCGATGTGTTCGCCCTGTGAAATAGATTTTGAAGTAATAAAGATCACAGTAACACCCAACATTGTCTACTGATTTTTGGAATAAATTATTAAAATCCTTTCTTATTAGCTTCCTGATACAAATCATAATAATGATACATCACCTTTCCTTAAACGACTTGACCAGTTTTTATCAAAACCTCTTTACTATTTTTCATGTTTTCAATTTACACGAAATTATCTTGAGTTAATCATGTTCTTCATCTGCACTTATGACATAATCTTGTTGAATTTTTGTTTCAAATAAATTTAGATTTCAGTAATTTACACACAAACATGTTTTGTACCACACCACTTTGGGCCGGACGAATTTGATATACCTCATAATTTCTTATTCCATTTATTATCTTGTCATAATTATAGTTTTTTTTTTTTTATATTTTATATGATTTAATGAACTCTTTCTAAAATCATATACTATAGCTTAATATTTCTTTTGTTTAGTTATATCAAATATAAAATTATAAAAGGAACTTTGACTGTATTCAAAAATTGATTTATTTCCAAGGTAAACCCAGTTAATTGTAGATAGGGAGTGGAAAAAATCCTATTAATATTTTTCAAATCAGGCAAAATGCAGAATCATGGGTCGTAAGAAACCTTTGATGTCAATAAATTAACAATATAGAATAAAGGATCTTAAAAATACAGTCAATTCAGTTACCATGGATATAGGACATCTTCATCTATACACATGTCAACAAAATGTCTTGTATTGTTCGAACCAGAATTATTTCGCTGACTGAGGTTTTAAATACAACCCAATGTGTGTTAACGTGTTTGCCACGTGAGAAATAGCATATTAGGGTTGCGAAAATCTAATTACAAAAATATTGTTTGTGACATACAAAATGAAATCATCGGATTTGCGTCGATATCTGATTGGCTAATGATTGATTCATAAAACAAACTTGCTTATTCAATTTGATTTCATTTTAATATTATCCATTATGTATGCTATGCCAAGAAAATATGCTTTAATACGGTAAATTTATCATTTTATTCATTTTTTATATTTTATTAGACCAAAATGCCCAATGATATCGATCGTATTTATTTATTATTTCCTCAATAAAGGAGATTTCGAAGAATCAAGAGCCGTCAATGCATCACTACTAATATTTACAATGAAACAAGATCGAGATTTCCGTTCTGATTAAGATCAAGCTATTATGGTTACAAAATCAACCGCACGGTCAAGGAGATGGAACGGAAATACCCCTGATTTGGGTGTATGCTTGATTCCGATATCACGCTATGTGGTAATGGAATATTACAAATCAATAAGAAATTTTCAAAAAATGAGACTTTTAAGAAAAATAAATGTATTTTATTTTTGATTGTTTTGATAGTTTTAGTGTTGGTAATAAATGTTTTTGTATTTTATTTTTGTTTTGTTAGTTTTATTTTGGTAATAATAATAATAAATGTTTTTGGTAGTAATAGTTTTATTTTGATGGTGGTAACAATAATAAAAATAGTAATTTTTTTAGTATAGTAATAATAGTAATAATAATTATAATAATAATAATAAAAATAATAATAATATTGATAATAATAATAATAGCAATAATAAAAATCATGATAATTAAAATAATAATAATAATAATATTGATAATAATAAAACACGTGATATTAATAATACATTTTATATATATATGTAAACTCAATGGGTTAATTTACATACAGTTTTCCAGTCACGCATTTATCTTGCATTTATCATGCACTAATCATGCATTGGTTTTGTGATAAAAGTGCGTCACCACCTTATAAAGATCATAAATCAAACATGACCAAGAAAATAAGTGTCCAACCAGTTCAGATGTTCCACAATTATAAAATGTATTTTTTAAAGGAGCCTATCAATATGCAATTGGCAAATCCAGTCAAACTCAATAAAACGCAATTTCAATCTCTTGCTGGTACTCTCTCAATGTTAGATATCAAGGATATTGATAATACATTCAAAAAGATTAATCCCAATTTAAAATGCAATGAAAATGCTTTCTTCACCAGTCAATATACCAGATATTATGATGCATTTACAGAAATAGGATTCAAAGAACAGGAAAACTGGTATATAAAAATAACAATCCAAGGGTATAAAGCGGATCAAAATGATGTACTTTCTCCAATCTGGAAAATTGTTACTGCTAGACTTTCACAATTATTTTAATGTATAGTGTTTAATAAATGTATTAATGTTTTCTTTGTTATTCTATAAACAAAATTATAAGTAGTTTTAAAATAGTTTTAAAATGATGTCTGAAAAAGGTAAAATATAAAAAATATAAAATAATTAATTAATTTCGTTTAGAATATTTAATAAACTTTTTGTTTGATAAACTTGAAGAAATAACCGGTGTAAAAATTAGAGATATGTTGACTCTAGTTGAAGCATTGAGTAAAGAATTGGGTTCAGAATGTCAGAGTGATTCTGGATGTCAGAGTGATGATACTGAAATTGTTAATGATGGAGAAATTAATACTGAAATTATAGTAGTGGGATGTGTCACATCCAGCACATGTCACCATCCAGCACAGTACCCCCTCCCCCCGCTGAGAGAAAATTTTTCTAAGTCCAAAAGTACAAAAAATTTTTAAGACAAAGACAATGACTCATTCAAGGTCATTTAAACAAAGACCATGACTCATTCAAGGTAATTGGATGACTCATCATATTTTTTCAAGGTCATTCAAACAAAGACCATGACTCATTCAAGGTCACTACATGACTCATCATATTTTTCAAGGTCATTTAAATGAAGACCATGACTCATTCAAGGTCATTGGATGACTCATCATATTTTTTCAAGGTCATTCAAAAATTTCTCAAGGTCATATTATTTTTAAACATTTTAAAATTTTTAATTTACTACTTATAAAAAATAAGTAGTATATATTTGAAAACTTTTTATAATATTATTATTATTTTTATTATTATTATTAAGATTTTAATTTTTTATTATTATTATTACATGTTTTAATTTTTATTACAAGTTTTATTTATTAATTATATTATTCTTTTTATTATTATTATTATTATTACATATTTTTATTATTTTTTTTATTATTATTACTATATAATGAAAACCAAGACATATACAACAAATTTATTATAAAGAGATAATTCTACTATAGTAGTATTGTCGAGAGCTTTATTCAAAGCCATTCCACATACTTCCGATATCGGGAAGCGCAGCAATGACATCCATCACCACAAGGGTATTCGGGTTCCATATCTTTTGACAAATTGTTTTGTTCGATATCCCATAGGAACTCATCGATTACAGTAAATATCCATATTGATGTATGATTGAATATCAAGTCTGGAATTATTGATGCTGGCTTATCCATGATTCCATGTATTTCTGGATAATAGAATTCCAGACGTTCTTTAATAACTTTAAAATAATAATCTAAAAAACAAGTAATAATAATAATAATAGTAATAATAAATTACCTAATGTTTAACTTCATTCATAGCTTGAACTGCGCTCGGTACAATCATTTTAATGATAAAAAATTGAAATAACAATTACTTTATACTAATTTAGACACACACACACACACACACATCTTTAGCTATAAACAATAAATATTAATTTATAATGTTTTGAAAATGATTAAAGAAATTTTAATAATATTAATAGTTTTAATAAGGCCAACTCAATTGTTGTAACCGTTCAAGGTAAAATTCAACAAGATGTGTATGTCCAGAACCGCTGTATTGATGGATATTTTGTATATGATAGATAGGCCTAGATATTTGAAAACTCCAGTCAAAAGATTATCTGAAGAATGAGTAATTTAGAATTCCGATTAACATACATATGAGACTTTAAAAAGAGCTAAAAACGAATTATATGATGATATTATAATTAAATAAGACCAATGGTATTATCAAAAATGAATTAAGAAAATCAATATTAGAATTGAAAGAAAATCATAAACTTAATGAAAAAATGATGAATCAAGTTCAATATAGTATAAAATTTATTCTAATAAAACAACTGATCAGTTCAATCGTATAATGAAATTACAACAACACCCAGTTAACAGTGGCGTAACAGCTGAAAGAGTTACAGTGCCAACAAATCATAATTGCCATTTCCATATATATTTTACATATTTCTTAGTATTGCATGATTCTGATTGGTCGAATATAGTATAAATAAGCTTACACTTTCATATATTTTTATAAAATGACAGAAACTAAATTTTTTATAACTTTGTTGAATGAGCTGGTCTCTAATAATAGAGAAGAAGATGAAATCATTAAAAACATGAAATTTATGGTAAACCGTACCGAGAAAATCGTTGAAGACATCCCATTCGATTATGAAAAAATTCTCAATTTGCCACCATTGGAGAGAAAGAAGGCATTCCAATCAATATTTAGTTACATGTTCGATGAAATAATAAATGGATGCGATTAATAGTAGGATAATGTACATGAAACACATGATATTAAAATCTGGATCCGACTATGAAAATTATTTCCAATGGTCTATAGATGTATATTACTTATATGTTATTAATTTATCATTATTTAGGTGATAGAAACAAAAATTGATCCGTCGGTAGAATCAAACGGTGGATGGTCAGCGATTATTCAAGTTGCCGCAGAAGCCAAACGTTCAGATATTTATATCGCAAATTGCAAATTTTTATTAAAACTATTAACTGTAGCATCGGTTTTATATTTATGTAACAAGGTTTATCATAGATTTTAATAAATATTTCTTTTATTTATTAATAAAAAACTATATTTTAAAGATTTATTGATTATTACATGTACTATTCTTCATCACACAATATTCTATCATAAATATTTCTATAACGTGATCAACACAAGTCTTAAATTCGGTAGGCTCATCTTGAATAATTTTGGTAGCTTCTTCAACATTAATAATTTCTTCAGAATCATTAATAATTTCAGTATCTCCATCATTAACAATTTCATCACTCTGACATCCAGAATCACTCTGACATTCAGATTCGCAATCCGATTCTTTACTCAATGCTTCAACTAGAGTCAACATATCTCTAATTTTTACACCGGTTATTTCTTCAAGTTTATCAAACAAAAAGTTTATTAAATATTCTAAACCAAAATAATTAATTATTTATTATTTTATATTTACCTTCAGACATCATTTAACACTATTTTAAACTACTTATAGTTTTGTTTATAGAATAACAAAGAAAACATTAATACATTTATAAACACTAAACACTAAAATAACTGTGAAAGTCTAGCAGTAACAATTTCCAGATTGGAGAAAGCACATCGTTTTGATCTGCTTTATATCCTTGGATTGTTATTGTTATATACAGTTTTCCTGTTCTTTGAATCCAATTTCTGTAAATGCATCATAATATCTATATATTGACTCGTGAAGAAAGCATTTTCATTGCATTTTAAATTGGAATTGATCTTTTTGAACGTATTATCAATATCCTTAATATCTAACATTGAGAGAGTGCCAGCGAGAGATTGAAATTGAGTCTTATTGAGTTTGATTGGATTTGCCAATTGCATATTAATAGGCTCCTTTAAAAAATACATTTTATAATTGTGGAACATCTGAACTGGTTGGACGCTTATTTTCTTGGTCATGTTTGATTTATGATCTTATAAGGTGGTGACGCACTTTATACCCTGACAGATACTGATTAACCAATCAGAATCATGCATGATAAGTGCATGATAATTGCATGTTAAGTCGTGACTGTATGTAAATAACCAGTTGAGTTTTATGATTTTACACATATCATCTATATAAATGTATTATTATTTTATTATTATTACATTATTATTACTATTATTATTATTATTATATTATTATTATTTTATTATTAATATTATTACTATTATATACTATTATTATTATATACTAATAAATACTATTATTACTATTATTATTATTACCAAACTAACAAAAATAAAACTATTACTATTATTATATTAATATTATTACCAAAACAATAAAAATAAAACTATTATACCAACACTAACAAAACAAAACAATAAAATAAACTATATTACCACACTAACAAAACAAAAACAAAAATAAAATTCAAACATTTATTTCGAAAAAGTTGGTATTTCGAAGAATTTCTAACTGATTTGCCAGGCATCATTCCACATAGCGCTGGTATCGAAAATCGCAGCAGCTACAACCAGAATACAAGGGTATTCGGGTTCCATCTCCTTTGATCTTCTGTCAAGCTTAATATCCCATAGACCTTGATCAATTATGTTAAAATCCATATGTTGGTGGTTGTATAGACCAAATCTGGAATTACTGATTCAGGCTGTCTTTGACTATTGCTCTGAGTTGAGGATAGAAGAAGAATAACCTTTCCAGTAATACGGCATGATATTTATCTGGAAACAAAGATATTAATATAATAAATAATAAATAATAAATTTACCATAATTTCGATCTCTTTTTTGCTTAATTTTGTGCTTGAAGTATTTCCATTTTAAAAATGAAATAAAATGAATAAGCAAGTTGTTTAATCAATCATTAGCCAATCAGATATCGACCAATCCGGTGATTTCATTTTGTATATCACAAACAATATTTTTGTACTCTAGATTTCGCACCCCTAATATAACTATTTTGCCACTAGCAAACACGTTAACACACATTGGTTGTATTTTAAAAGCCTCAGTGCAGGAAATAATTCTGGTTCGAACATACAAAGACATTTTGTTGACATGTTGTATAGATTGATAGATTGTCCTATATCCATGGTAACTGTAATTGACTGTATTTTAAGATCCTTTATTCTATATTGTAATTTATTGACATCTAAAGGTTTCTTACATCCATGATTCTGCATTTGCCTGATTTGAAAATATTATAGGATATTTTCCACTCCTATCTACAATTTACTGGGGCTACCATTTGGAAACGTCATTTTTGATACATCGAAAGTTCCTTTATAATTTATATTTGATAACATAATTAAACAATAAAGAAATATTAAGCTATATATATGATTTTTAGAAAGAGTTCATTAAATCATATAATATAAACAAAAACCTATAATTATACAAATTAATAATGGAATTAAGAAATTATGCGGTATATCAAATCGTTGGCCCAAGTGGTAGTGGTAAAACTATGTTTGTGTGTAAATTACTGAAATCTAATTTATTTGAAACAAAATTCAACAAGATTTATTGGCATAAGGGTGCAGATGAAGAACATGGATTAACTCAAGATAATTTCTGTAAATTGAAAAACATGAAAATAGTAAAGGGTTTCGATAAAAACTGGTCAAGTCGTTTAAGGAAAGGTGATGTCATCATTATTGATGATTTGTATCAGGAAGCTAATAAAGAAAAGGATTTAATAATTTATTCACAAAAATCAGTAGACATGTTGGTGTTACTGTGATCTTTATTACTCAAAATCTATTTGATCAGGGTGGCGCACATCGAACAAGGAATTTAAATGTTCAATATTTAGTTATTTTCAAGAATCCTAGAGATGCAACAGTTATTGATTTTCTTGCTCGACAGCATACCCTAATAATCGTAATTTTCTCATCAGTGCATTTCAAGATGCTACAAAATCACCACATGGATATATATTTCTTGATTCACACAACAATGCAATGATGATTTACGGTAAAACAGATATTTTCAATAAAGAAGGTGCCATGGTATGTAAACAAAGTTGAAAACTTTAACATGTAAAAATGTTTATGAAATCCAGGCTTAAAAATATCCGAAAACTTAGACAAAGTATTAAAAAGACTATAAATAAAGTTCCACCAAAAACCAGTTATACACCATCTAAAAAGCTAATAACCGAGAATTACCCTGCAATGAATCTTATTTCGAAAAACATTATTAAAAAGAGTAAGAAAACAGATAAAATTGTAAAAAATCATAGGAGTTTCCCATATTTTAATGCATTGTTAAAGGCTTCGAGTATGAAAAGAATGTCTATTTTAAAATCATTTCCAAATTTTGTTGTCGATGATTTACTCAAAATTCTATTAAAAGTAGTCAGAGGTAAAATTAAAATCAGTAATTCTAAAAAACTAGTATTGAATAAACATCGTAAGCCTTTGTTATCACTAGTAAATAATAAAAATCGTAAGCAAGTGAGAAAAATCATATATAAACAACAAGGTGGTTTTATCGGAGCAATGTTACCATTAGCATTATCATTATTATCACAATAAACGATGGGGCAATCATTACCTAATGTTAAATTTAAATTTAAATCATCTTGTTGTAATGGAGAAGATATGGACGAACCCAGAAGACGAGGCAGGTTTCGGTGGAGTGGCAAAGTTAAAGAAAAGAGTCCCAAAGTCGAAAAAGGAAACGCAAAAGTGGTTGTCAGATCAGCTTGCGTACAGTTTAAACAAACCAATGAGGAAAAGATTTCGAACAAGAGCTTATAAAACATTCGGTATTAATGATTTATGGCAAATGGATTTGATGGAGATGATACCGTATTCAAAGATTAACAAGGGTTATAAATATATTTTAACGCGTATTGATGTTTTCAGTCGTTTTGCTCGCGGTGTACCAACAAAGACAAAATCTGCCGAGGAAATATCTAAAGCAATTAACTCAATGTTTAAAAATGGGCATCCAGATAATTTGCAAACCGATTTAGGTATTATTATTATTATTATAATTATTATTATTATAATTATTATAGGCAAGGAGTTTTACAATAGTAAAGTTAAGCAAATCCTGGATCGTCTGAAAATAAATCATTATTCTGTACATTCTCAATACAAAGCCGCACGTGTTGAAAGATTTAACCGGACATTGAGGGATAGATTGAAGAAATATTTCGTGCATCAAGGTAATAAAATATGGATAAATGTATTACCGAAAATACTTGTTAGTTATAATAATTCATCACATCGAGGTCTGAATGGTTTGAGACCCGTAGATATCAGCTCGAAAACATTAGCTAAATCAGTACGATCTAAAACAGTTGCTATTACAAAACCAAAATATAAAGTTGGTGATCACGTTAGAATTAGTAAAATATCTGCTTCACCTTTCATCAAAAATTTTGATAGTAATTGGAGTGATGAGGTATTTCAAATTACTAAAATTAATACTAAACAGAGTCCTGTAATGTATGTTATTAAAGATAGTGATAACAATGTAATACAAGGGAAATTCTATGAACAGGAATTACAAGTTATTTCCAAACCTACAGTGTTCAGAATTCAGAAAATATTGAAAACTAAAATGGTGGGTAAGGATAAACAATACTATGTCAAATGGCATGGATATCAAAACCCTCATGGATATCATCAAAAGACCTAGTAAAATGAGTTTCTATACAATTTTACCGAGCAATAGTTGCCCACTAATCCATCCGGAAAATCAAGCAAGTAAATTTATGGTTGATCTTCAAAATCCCATTTATTTACATGGAAATTGGGAAGTTGCTTTGCAAGACTTTACATTTGTGTACAATACATTCTCATTTTATAGTCATTGTAAAATCGGATTCAAGAAACGTGTACCCAAAACCTGTAGTGGTATTTTCTCAATCAATAATTTTGAACGATATTGTCATATTCCGAATCAAATTTTAGATGAAAATTGTGGTATGTTTTTCAAAGATGGATTGAATGTTAGTTGTGATTATAGTCCATTTACAATAAAGTTTGAAAGTATTGAGGATGCCAAGCGAATGGGTTGTGATAAGCTTAGCATTGTTGTTCCTGGTACTGAATACCTAATACGTTTCAAAACATTTGATGAAAAAAGTGTAACAATCGAAAACATCAAAATATCAGTATCATATATTAATGAAGTTGAAGAGACATTTATATTTACTAATGATTTATATATTGAAACACTTGAAGAATTACAAAAATATATTTCATTCAATTGTTTACATATATTTGAAACTATTGATTTTGTTAAAGATGGATTATGTAAATTCAGTCTGAATAATAACATTTGTGAAATTACATTTAATAAAAATTTGGCTAATACATTGGGATTAGATAAGCAAACGTATAGGGCAAGTGCTTTTGGTGTACGCAAACCAAAAATAATAAAACTTCATAGGCAAATGTTCATATATACTAACATCATCGATCCTATAATTGTTGGTGATTCTTTGGTTCCTCTATTGAAATCTGTTTGGGTTGATAAACATGATCAGGATGAAGTTGTCAATATAAATATCGATAATCACATGTACTTACCGGTATCAACATCATGTATAAACAATATAGAAATAAATATTCGTGATGATAGCGGTAAATTTATTGAATTTAGTAAAGATACAAAAACTCATTTGACATTACATTTTCGTAAATTAGATGGCCAATAACGATATTATTAGTATGTATAGTGGTAGCCAAAGTGGTGGCGAATTACCATATTTTATTGGTAAACAGTATGGATCAGGATGGTTGAGAACAATTGGTAGATTTGCACTTCCTATTCTTAAACGCCTTGGTAGTTTTGACATGAAAACTGCTAAAGATGTGATAATGAATGAGCAGAAAATATTGCCATCTCTGAAATCAAATGCATTATCCGAGTTAGGGAAAGTTCTACCTAGTGTTGCAGGTATGTTTCAAAAACCCGAAGCGCCAGCTCAAAAACGTAAAAGACCTCATAAACATATAAACAAACGAATGAAAGGACATGGAACTATATTTCAAAAATGATTTGTGGTAAATCTGAATTGTGCTTATTTGATAGACCATCTCCCCAAGCAGTAATTGAAATGGGGGCCTTTGAAGATGTATTCCCGATGAATTCTATTATGGATAGTAGAACTGATATTGAATTTTATATTAATCGTTCCCAAACTGAATATCTAGATTTGAACGATACATTGCTAACTGTTCAGATCAAAGTTGTAGATAAAGATAGAAAACCGTTGGGTGAACCTAGTGATGTAATACCAAACAATTTCTTGTTTCATACACTTTTTAAAGATGCAGTTCTCGGATTTAATAATATCAAGATTGAGCGTGGTAACAGTACATATATTCACAAAGCTCTAATAGAAACTATTATAAATTACAATAGTGATACTAAAAATACATGTTTAGCTCCTATGGGTTATGGTAGTGATGATGATAGGAAAAAGTGGATTAAAGGATCTAAATTATTTACAATGTGCTCATCATTACAACTCGATTTTATGGATCAACCGAAATATTTACTCCCAGGTGTTAATGTACACATTAGATTGAAAAGATCTGATTCGGCATTATCACTAACAAGTGCCACCACCACACCAATTCTTCAATTAGTGGATGCAAAATTATTGGTGAGAAGAGTTCGGGTTGAGCCCTCTGTATTAGCCGGTCATCAATTGGGTCTTAATTCTAAGCATGCAATATATCCATTGAAAACAAAGGAAATTGTTCAATTTGCTATTGCTAAAGGTTCAGCTTCTTTCTATAAGGAACAAATATTTGGACATAGAAGAATGTCCAACTTTATATTGGTAACATTTCAAAGTGAATCTCAATATAATGGATCATACTTAACATCGAGCTCAATTTTCAAAAATTTTGGAGTAACATCGCTAACTTTATCGAAAAATAGTGATTATAGAGAAACATATACTCAAGATTTCGATAATGATAATTATTGTGCTACATATATGCAGAGTATAGTTAGAAATATGGGTTATTTGGATAAAAACCTTAATTGTGATATAACTCTTGAAGATTTTAAAAGCAAATATCCATTCTTCACATTTGTTTTGGCACCCGATTTCGATTTAAATCAGAGTCAATTACCTCAAAATGGAAATTTACGATTAGATATAAAGTTTGCTAAAGCTACATCTGAACCGGTACATGTTGTAATATATGGAGTATTTGAAAATGAGGTTCAAATAACTGCAAACAGAACAGTGTTGGTTTGAAAATGTTGGTATAAATGTATAGATAATTTATGATAATTTGTCATGGAGTAAGTTTTTAAATGTATTATTAATATTATTGATGTAGTTCTGTTCAGGTCTATCGAATTGGAAAACAAATACTAGGACATGAATTTTTAGGGGTATTTCCTCTTGATAAAATTCCATATTTTCGTAATAATCAAGCCATAATCGTCAATACTCAATCATCTCATCTCGGTGGAGAACATTGGTTAGCAATATATATGAAGCCTAGCAAGATATTTGTATTTGATCCTATGGGTTTCTATTATCCGGCTTTAATGGTTTCGAAACTGCAAACAATGGGTAAACCTATTGTCTATAATAAAACTATGTATCAAAAACCATGTGGTCAACATTGTTTAGCTTGGTTATTATCCAAGAGATTTGATGATTAATAAATGTATTAATGTTTATTGTTATGTTTTAACTATTAATATTTATTATTATTATTTTTATTATTCTTTTTATAAATATTATTATTTTTATTTTTATTATTCTATTATTACTTATTATTATTATTTTTATAAATATTATTATTATAATAATAATTATTAGTATTATTATAATTATTATTATTATTATTTTTATTATTATTATTATTATAATTATTATTATTAATATTATTTTTATTATTTTTATTATTATTATTAATATTATTATTATTATTAATATTTTTATATTATTATTATTAATATTATTTTTTAAAAAATTAGAATATAAGTAAAAAATTTAAAATTTAAAATTAATTTAAAATATATTTTTAAAAATATTTATTTATTAAAAAATTAAATTAATAAAAAATAATTTGTTTAAATTAAATGTTAATTCATCATATTTTTAGTTGGTTTTGAGTACCTGAAGATGATAGCTGTGCTATCGAAATATATCGTAAGAAAGGTTTTGTATTGGCGTTATCGTTTAATATTATTTTTATTATTATTATTATAAATATTATTATGTGTTTAATTAAAGATAAGCTAATGCATCATCACAAAGACAGTGCATGATAAGTGCGTGATCACAAAGACAGTGCAAGATAAGTGCGTGATCATCACATGATAAGTGCATGCATCCACAAAATTGAATAAAGAAAACACATGCAAACAAAAGTATGTATGTGATTTACAAAGAAAACACATACAAACAAAAGTATGTATGTGATTTTACAAAGAACGCATGCAGTCACAGTGTAGACTGCATGTGTTTTACAAAGAAAACATGTCTAAAAATCTCTCACCTATATGTGTGTATTGCTTAAATGTGATTGGCTAAATCCTGAAAATATTATTCTCTTTATAAACATTGACAAATGTAGAATTTGTCACAATTATTTCAAAAATTTCTGAAGCGCTATTTTCAAAATGAACAATAATATTTTAAGAAGTATTCTCGAGAATGAAACTGGTAAGGATTTTTTATTAATTTTTAATTTTATTATTATATTTTTCTAGATTGGTATACTTTAACAGAAATTCAAGATCAGTTAGATCGTGAAAATGATGTTATTATTATCGACGATGATGGTAAATTTTAATTTTATATATGTTTTATTTATAAATTATTTTAGAAGTTATTTTAATCGAAGATACAATTGTTATCAGCGATAGCGAAGACGATATTATCGAAGATGGTAAATTTTAATTTAATTTTATTATATATTTAAAAACATTTTAGTTGATTTGGATGCAGATGATCATCATAATGCCACCGTTTTTGGAGATGCCCCATTTCTGGGATGACAATAATTATGCCACCGTTTTTGGAGATGCCCCCATTTCTGGGGATGACAATAATTATGCCACCGTTTTTGGAGATGCCCTCGTTACTGGGGAAGATATGGAGGACCTCTCTTCTATAGAGGATGATGATTCGTCGGAATCAGGAAATAAATGTTAGTTTTTTATTTATTTTTATTTATCGAAATTAAGTTAATGATATTTGAAGTATTATTAAAATATTACATCAAATATCAATAATTTATAATAATTTATAATAAATTTATAATAAGGATCTATTTATTTCAAAAGTTTATGATAAATATATTTTTAAATTGATGAAATTTAAAGTATTATTTTAATAATACTTCAAATATCATTAATTTATAATATATTTTAAAAAGTATTATTACTGAAACATATATTAACATAATAAATTATAAACAAATATAGTTGAACAAATAGTTTTTGAATTATATAGGCAATTTTATTATAGATCTTACGTAATTGAATTATATATGAATTATATAGGAATTATTTTAATAGATATTTTATATCATATTTAATAGTTTCTAGTGAGCATGCAAATATTATTGTATTTAAGGTTTTATTTATTAGAATTATTTAATAGTTTGCAGTGAGCATGCAAATATTATTGTATTTAAGGTTTTATTTGTTAGAATTATTAGATATTTTATATCATAGTTACTTTATATAGGTTTTTAATTTAATATTTTTATTAGGCACTTTTTATCCGAGATATTGCATCTCATCGTTGCAACATAATGAAAGTTGCCATGAAGAAATGAAAAAATATTACCGCCATAGATTTAATGGCATCAAATTCTTTATCTGCGCCATATGCAAAACATCCCATAACATTAAATATAAAGAATTTTATAGGGAACATGGGGTTCATTTGAATTCTTTCAAGTCTAGTAAAATAAATATGTTTAAGAAAATTAATAAAAATAACGTCGATATTTTGAATATACTACAAAATAAAAAAACATCAAATAAAAAGAATAAAAGACCTGCTGCACCTATTAAAATTAATATCCCAAATAAAATAATTAAAAAAGAAGTCATCGAAATCAGTGATGATGATGACTCTAATATTATAAATAATGAAAATATTATAAATAATATACCTATTATAAATAATGAAAATACTAAAAATAATGAAAATATTATAAATAATATACCTATTATAAATAATGAAAATACTAAAAATAATGAAAATATTATAAATAATATACCTATTATAATTAATGAAAATACTATACCTACTATAAATAATGAAAATATTATACAATTCGGAGGTTCTGTATTAGAGAATGAGCCGGATATTTCAGTAAATTTAAATGGCGCTATCTAACGCGCAACTAATTACAGTAACTTTAACTGAGCGAATCAGTAATAAATTAATTTTTGAGATAAATAAAATGGGGAGCGTTAAAATTCAATTCGCGATATTAATTAAATTTGAAAAAGATGGCGAGATCCGTGACAATTATTTTTCAAATAATGCGGAGACATTTTCAGATAACTTTTTAAGTGAAGTGGTTAATAAGCCTAATGAAAAAATAGAACAATTCACCCATTTAGGCAGTGGATGGCGTGTTATTAATATTATGGAAATTCACTTTATTTTAACAAAATATGCTCCTATTAATCGTTTGTCTGGACATAAATATATTAAAACCCCTTCTGCATTGAAAAATAAAGGAGCCATAGTAAATATAAAAAACAATGACGACAAGTGCTTCCTTTACTCTATTCTTTATTTATTAAAGAAAGATATAATTGGTGAAAACCCCCAAAGAGTCTCTCAATATACCGAGTTTTTAGACGAATTAGAGTACGATGAGATCACGGATTGTCCCATGAAATTAATAAACATCCCAAAGTTCGAAAAGAAAAATTCGACTTTAAAATTAGCAATAAATGTGTTTTCGTACACACCAACTGTTATAATTGATGAGGTTCCAGATAATTATGTCTTTCACCATCCTCATTTAAGTTTGATCCATAGAAGCAAAGTCACTGACGGAAACCCTATTTATTTATTATTACTTGAAAATAATGATAGATATCATTATACCGCTGTGACCAATATCAACTGGTTAATGAATTGCCATCAAAACCCTGACTGTAACATTCAAATTAGATGTCGTTGGTGTCCACATTGCCTTAATGGGTTTAGATTAGATAATGCATTCAATACACATGTTGCATTATGCGCCAAAAATCAGACTGGCACAACCCTATACACGCTCCCCGAAAATAAAAATTTAGAATTCCTAAATTATTCTAAACATATCACCCCACCTTTTGTGATTTATGCCGATTTTGAATCGGTTTTACCTCCTGATGATAGACATCATCAAATTCATATGCCTATTGCAGCAGGCCTTTTATTAATTAATAATTATACTAACACAAAATCATATTATTACTTTTACGGACTTGATTGCATTCCTGATTTTCTTAAGAAAATTGAGGAAATTGCAACTGAAATTGTTATTCCGTACTATGATTCGGAAGGTGATAAATTGATAGGACCTATGTCTTTCAGTGAGGTTCGACAGTTTAAATCTTGTCGAACCTGTTATTTATGTAAAAAACCGATTGTAAATCCGGTTAGAGATCATTGCCATTTTACTGGTAATTATCTAGGGCAGCTTGCCGAAAATGTAATATAGCTCGTAGGATTTATCGGTTACTACCTATAGTCTTTCATAATTTAAGAGGGTATGACCTTCACCATATTTTAAAATATGGTCTCGATCGCTTTCCTTCATGGAATTTAGATATCATACCGACCTCTACAGAAAAATTTATTTCGTTAATTGTTCACATTAACAAATTGGCTGTTCGCTTTATCGACAGTATGCAATTTGTTAATTGTTCGTTAGCTAAGGCTGTGAAAACGCTAACTTCTCTTCCATTGACTTCGTCTGTATTTCAAGGTTCTATAGTCGACTGTAAAGGTATTTTTCCGTATAATTTTGCTGTTTCGGAGGAAGTTCTTGAGACTACTTATGAGTTGCCTCCAATTTGGGAGGGCGTAAGTGAAGATGAGTACGATAGGGCACAACTAATCTCGACGCAGCAAAACTGTAGGACTTTGCGTGATTATATGTTAATTTACCTTAAACTTGATGTATTCCTCATTGCGGACTATTTTCAACAATTCCGTGCCAAGGCTATTGTTTACAATGGTCTTGAACCTCTAAACTTTTATGGCATTCCGGGTATGTCATGGGCTTCAGCGCTTATGACATTAACGGAACCCATTGAACTTTTACAGGACATGGAAATGTTCAATTTTTACGAAGGTGGAATACGGGGTGGGTTAACATTTGTTAACAAACATTACATTGCTGCTTCGGAGGATACAGAATTATTGTACATAGATATAAATAATCTGTATGGTTGGGCTCTCAGCCAAAGTCTTCCTTACGCTGATTTTACTTGGGTGTATGATGGTTTGGATGAGGTTTTGAATGAATGTGCGAATGTTGTGGATATTGAAATCCTTCCATATGGATATACTATGGAAGTTGATATCGAGATTCCAGATAATTTACATGATTTTCTAAATGACTTTCCGATTGGACCGGAAAAGATGTGCCCACCGAATTCAAAAGTTGAGAAGTTAATGCTAACGCATTATCCTAAGAAGAACCATGTTCTTCATTGGAGGCTTCTCAGGCTTTATCTTTCTCTCGGGGCTAAGGTTACACATATACATAGAGCTATTAAATACAAGCAAGCTCCTATTTTTAAACATTATATCGATAAAAACACTAACTTGCGTGCAAATGCGGTTAGTGAATTATATAGAGATTTATTTAAATTGTATAACAACAGTCTGTATGGTAAATCTGTTGAGAACCTTAAAAAGAGGATGAATTTGCGATTATGTAATTCAGCTGAAAAGTTAATTACATATTCGTCAAAACCGGTATTTAGAAAAACAATAGAGATTACTGATGATCTTTTTGCCGCTCATCTTAATAAGGACTCAATATGTTTGGATAGACCTAGTTATATTGGTCAATCAGTTCTAGATTTATCCAAACTACGGATGTACCAGTTACAGTATGTTGAGTTACAAAAATATCGTGATATTTATAATTGTGATATCAATCTAGTAGCGGGTGATACAGATAGCTTCTTTTTGGAGATAAAAAATTTAAAATTAGAAATTTTATTAAAAGCTATGATTTCGGATGATCTGTTAGATACATCAAATTATGATCCTTCTCATCCTTTATATTCTAGACGACTTGACTCGGTTATTGGCAAGTTCAAGGATGAGAGTAAAGGGTTAGGATATAGCGAGTGGGTTTTTTTGCGCCCTAAATGTTATAGCTTGTTAGGAAATAAATCAACAATGCGAGCTAAGGGTGTAAAATTACCGGGTACCGACATTAAACACCAATCATATTTGAATTGTTATAATAACAATACTATTATGTCGGTACCTCAAACTAGGATAGGAACCCGAAATCATCAGCTGTTCATTTTTAAAAATTCTAAAATAGCATTAAATAATCATGACGATAAGAGAGCTTGGGTAGGGAAAAACTCGAGTTTTGCATATGGTCATTATAGAGGGGTTGATGTCCTTGATGTTGGTGGTAATATAATCATGCCTGAAACCGATCCAGCAGTTCGCAATCAGCAATTTGATGAGATATTTGAGAATGTTATTGATATTTATTAACAAATTTGTATATAAAAATAAAAATTGTGAAAATTTCTCTTTGGTATTTTCATTTGTTATAATTTATTATTATTATTTTTATTATCAATATTTTCATAATCAAATGCCAAGCGTGAAGAAACGTGAAATAAAACTTGATATTTGTTTAATTGTAATATTAATAATTGATTTACTTTTTATGAACTTGTTGTATTTTATATATAGTTGTTTTTATATAGATGTTTTTTATATAGTTGTTTTTATGTATTTGTTTTATTATATATATATATGTATTATTAATAAAAAGTAATAAAAATAATGATAATAATATTTATAATAATAACTAAAAATAATAATAAAAAGAATAATAAATAAAACTTGTAATAAAAATTAAAACATGTAATAATAATAATAAAAAATTATAACCTTAATAAATAAAACTTGTAATAAAAATTAAAAAATGTAATAATAATAAAAATAATAATAATAATAATAATAATAATAATAAAAATAATAATAAAAATTAAAACATGCAATAATAATAAAAAATTATAATCTTAATAAATAAAACTTGTAATAAAAATTAAAACATGTAATAATAATAAAAATAATAATAATAATAATAATCTTAATAATAAAAAGAATAATATTCATAATAAAAAAAAACTTGTAATAAAAATTAAAACATGTAATAATAATAATAAAAAATTATAATCTTAATAAATAAAACTTGTAATAAAAATTAAAAAATGTAATAATAATAATAATAAAAAAAAAATTATAATCTTAATAAATAAAACTTGTAATAAAAATTAAAACATGTAATAATAATAAAAATAATAATAATAAAAAATTAAAATCTTAATAATAATAATAAAAATAATAATAATATTATAAAAAGTTTTCAAATATATACTACTTATTTTTTATAAGTAGTAAATTAAAAATTTTAAAATGTTTAAAAATAATATGACCTTGAGAAATTTTGAATGACCTTGAAAAAATATGATGAGTCATCCAATGACCTTGAATGAGTCATGGTCTTTGTTTAAATGACCTTGAAAATATGATGAGTCATCCAATGCCCTTGAATGAGTCATGGTCTTTGTTTAAATGACCTTGAAAAAATATGATGAGTCAACCAATGACCTTGAATGAGTCATGGTCTTTGTTTAAATGACCTTGAAAAAATATGATGAGTCATCCAATGACCTTGAATGAGCCATGGTCTTTGTTTAAATGACCTTGAAAAAATATGATGAGTCATCCAATGACCTTGAATGAGTCATGGTCTTTGTTTAAATGACCTTGAATGAGTCATTGTCTTTGTCTTAAAAATTTTTTGTACTTTTGGACTTAGAAAAATTTTCTCTCAGCGGGGGGAGGGGGTACTGTGCTGGATGTGACATGTGCTGGATGTGACACATCCCACTACTAATTATTAATGATTCTGAAGAAATTATTGATGATACACTTATTAATGTTGAAGAAGAAGATACCGAAATTATTAAAGATGAGCCTACCGAATTTAAGAATTGTATTGATCATGTTATAGAAAATATTATGATAGAATCTTGTGGTGATGAAGAATGTACATGTAATAATCAATAAATCTTTAAAAATGTAGTTTTTTATTAATAATAATAATAACAAAGAAATATTTATTAAAATCTACGATAAACTTTGTTACATAAATATAAAACAGATGCTCCAGTGAATAGTTTTAATAAAAATTTGCAATTTTCGATATAAATATCAGAGCGTTTGGCTTCTGCGGCAACTTGAATAATCGCTGTCCATCCACCGTTTGTTTCTACCCACGGATCAATTTTTGTTTCTATCACCGTTTGATTCTACCCGCGGATCAATTTTTGTTTCTATTACCTAAATAATGATAAATTAATAACAATATAAAGTAATATACATCTATAGACCATTGGAAATAATTTTCATAGTCGGATCCAGATTT
Source organism: Schmidtea mediterranea (assembly GCA_022537955.1). NCBI lineage: Eukaryota > Metazoa > Platyhelminthes > Tricladida > Dugesiidae > Schmidtea > Schmidtea mediterranea. The sequence goes on from CM039680.1 coordinate 214,217,736, forward strand.
TAATATCATGTGTTTCATGTACATTAATCCTACTATTAATCGCATCCATTTATTATTTTCATCGAACATGTAACTAAATATTGATTGGAATGCCTTCTTTCTCTCCAATGGTGGCAAATTGAGATTTTTTTCATAATCGAATGGGATGTCTTCAACGATTTTCTCGGTACGGTTTACCATAAATTTCATGTTTTTAATGATTTCATCTTCTTCTCTATTATTAGAGACCAGCTCATTCAACAAAGTTATAAAAAATTTAGTTTCTGTCATTTTATAAAAATATATGAAAGTGTAAGCTTATTTATACTATATTCGACCAATCAGAATCATGCAATACTAAGAAAATATGTAAAAATATATAATGGAAATGGCAATTATGATTTGTTGGCACTGTTAACTTCTTTCAAGCTGTTACCGCCACTGTTAACTGGGTGTTGTTGTAATTTCATTATACGATTGAACTGATCAGTTGTTTTATTAGAATAAAATTTTATACTATATTGAACTTGATTCATCATTTTTTCATTAAGTTTATGATTTTCTTTCAATTCTAATATTGATTTTCTTAATTCATTTTTGATAATACCAATGGTCTTATTTAAATATATAATATCATCATATAATTCGTTTTTAGCTCTTTTTAAAGTCTCATATGTATGTTCAAATCGGAATTCTAAATTACTCATTCTTTCAGATAATCTTTTGACTGGAGTTTTCAAATATCTAGGCCTATCTATCATATACAAAATATCCATCAATACTGCTATATCAGGACATACACATATTGTTGAATTTTTACCTTGAACGGTTACAACAATTGAGTTGACCATATTAAAAACTAATAATATTATTAAAATTTCTTTAATCATTTTTAAAACAATATAAATTAATATTTATTGTTTATAGCTAAAGATTTGTATGTGTATGTGTGTGTTCTCATTGGTCTAAATTAGTATAAAAGTAATTGTTATTTCAATTTTATCATTAAAATGGTTGTACCGAGCGCAGTTCAAGCTATGAATGAAATTAAACATTATGGTAATTTATTGTTACTATTATTATTATTACTTGTTTTTTAGATGATTATTTTAAAGTTATTAAAGAACGTCTGGAATTCTATTATCCAGAAATACATGGAATCATGGATAAGCCAGCATCAATAATTCCAGACTTGATATTCAATCATACATCAATATGGATCTTTACTGTAATCGATGAGTTTCTATGGGATATCGAACAAAACAATTTGTCAAAAGATATGGAACCCGAATACCCCTGTGGTAATGGATGTCATTGCTGCGCTGCCCGATATCGAAAGTATGTAGAATGGGCTTTGAATAAAGCTCTTCGACAATACTACTATAGTAGAATTATCTCTTTATAATAAATTTGTTGTATATGTCTTGGTTTTTTATTATATAATATTAATAATAATATTTATTAAATAATAATAAAAATAATAATAATATTTATAAAATAATAATAAAAATAAAATAAATTTACAAAATATATTCTACTTATAAAAAAATATATAATAAGTAGTAAATTAAAATTAAAAAATGTTTAAAAATACTATGACCTTGAGAAATTTTGAATGACCTTGAAAAAATATGATGAGTCATGGTCTTTGTTTAAATGACCTTGAAAATATATGATGGTGCTGGGTCTTCCTGGTATATAATATAACTTAAACAAATTTCAAGAACCTTAGTATTAAAAAAATATATATTAAAATTAACAGAAAAATAAGGAAAAAATATAAAAAATTTAATAAAACCATCAAAAACCTCTTAAAATGGCCAATAAAGGTCTATTAATCATGCACACACAAATCAATTATAAATACAGTTAATATTAATTCAGTCAAATTCATAATTCTTAACTCTAAAATTTAACCAAATTTCAAACCTTAAAAATATGAAAATTTTTGACTAAATTTTGAATTTTATATCGAGTAAGGATTTTGCTATTTTTATTTATCATGTCAATATATATTATTATGTATCAAATCTTGGTTATTATACTAGAATGTTGAATTTATTGTGAATGGTCGAGGCATCTTTTGGTGCCACCGGCGAGTACCCCTAATTTTTTATATATATTATGTGTTGCAATAGAACTTAGAAGGGCAAACTGGTAGCTTGGCTGGCGAGTTAATTTTCGCTAGTTGAAGCAGCTGGTTGCGTTACTTCTAAAACCTCGGTTGTCCGCGACCTTTTCTGGTTGAAAGACGCAGGTCACTGCTTGTAAGATGTTGTTGAAAACCCACGGCGTCTGATGTCAACGTTGGCACTTAAATTTATCGGAAGGGCGACATTCGACTAGTGGAATTAGGACGTGATCCTTATGGATCACTAAGCTAAAAATTTCTTTTATTTAATCTCGTCGTAAAAGTACAGTTAACTGGGTAGCTACGGATAGGGTTTATTAGATGCTAATAGGCTAGTATCTTAAGTTGCTTCATATAAATGATAGGGAAGCGAGCCATGACCATAACAAAGTATTATTTTATGAGAGGTGAACTACGTGAGTATCGCTAAGATAGGATCAGTACAGAGCTTATGGGCAAGCGAATTGCACGACCAGGTAAGCATCATAGTAGCTGATATTTTAAGTAAAGATAAAATCGGCTCGGGACACTCGTATAGTATTCATCAATGTTCGGTCTCATAAATAATGAAACCCGACCTAATGTATGCTCCATTGTAATGAGATTCAACCAAAAGGATAGAGTTCAAAAATTTTGCTAAATGTAATAGAACAATTTTTTCTATTTTATTGATCAGATTAATAAATCAGTAAAGTCCACAAAATTATTCTGATAATCGGTAAAGGCATTAAAACCCGACAATTTTCAACCCTAGAGACCTACACAGATTAGCGATAATACAATCACGGCGAGTGTAGGCCGGTCAAATCACGGCATCGTTATTCTATTAAATGTGTGGAGACTAATGATTCAGAAAATTGAATGTACAAATTGATCAAATATCTGAAAACATAAACCATGAAACTCATCGAGTTCTCTTTTTATTTATGTTCTCATTATCAATTTCACTTTTATCTATCTGTCGGTTCTACATAACATCTTCTAAAGCTTAATATACCAAACCATTTAAATAAATATTAAAAATGATAATAATTTGAATTTGAACAAACTTAAGTTGAAAATAATAGATTTACTTTGCATGCTTATTAAATTGATTAAAATAAACATTGATAATAATAATAATTTAAATTTAAATTAAAGTATGTTGAAAATAATGGATTTAAATAATTTCGTAAAGATCGTACGTTAGATAAAGTCACATTTCTCCAAAGGAAATTTCATAACGTTGACGATTTTCTGTGTGTTGTTAGTGTTTAGTCCATACGGAGCTAAATGGTGAACCATAATTATACATTATCTGCACCCTACAATGTCAATAGTGTAAGGACTATTTGAGGTGAATAGAAAAGAAAGGGTGTAAGATCTCCTAACAGCAGACAGGAACCCGTAAAGAAGGCTATACAAGGGAACAGTAATCACATGCTCGAATAGTTTTCGACTGTCATGGACAGTACCAACATGAGTTCGCTCATGGGTAAAATTGTGGGATGTGCGATGGGGAAAAGAGACTGCCAGATACCGACAGGCTATGTGGGAGGCGGGATTTTCTTTTTCCCCTGTGTTGGGCCAGCACAAAAATAGTATTGAGAATTGTTTGAATGCATCAGTAATACAGCACAAAAATTCAGCACCAAGATAACTTAAAATACAATATACAACACCAACTAAACACTTTAAAATCAAATTATAGGTATATATACGCATGTGTTTTGACAAATTTTCAGTCTTATTTTTCGGAGAAAAAATTTCAGTCTGAAGTGAGTTGGTGTGCATTGCAGCTGTTAGCCGTGCATTCTGGCAATTAACACCAGCGGGTGTTTTGCCTGAACACGATAACTTTCAGCTGCTGTACACTGTCAATTAGGAGCTATGAGAGTGGATGATTTGCGAATTTATTGACCAATTGATCAAATGGTCTATGATAAAGCAATGAAAGATATTTATGCCATCATTGATGAACAATGAATCATGATGCTATATGTATATTTATGAACTTCGACAATTATATGAATAAACGGTTTTATGCATTCGAGACTTTTACCCAATTAGTACGGTAATATTTATTTTTTTTTCGGCCCACAGCCCTTCACGCACCACAAGAAAGCAAAATCTACACAAAAATTCAGGCTGTGTAAGTGCGGTTCATCCGCAATAGCCTGTGCCGGTGAAGGTTCCGGCGTGAATAACGCAGGGCCTTAACGTCAATATTATCCGTTATAAGGGAAACTGGGAGGAGGGGAAGCAGAGTTTTAGCTGCTCCTCCGCCACTCATTTCCTGTAAATTCGACCTAAAATCTTTAACAACAATCGGCTCAAAATCACTAACACTGAGTAGTCCAGTGGACACTCATCAAATATTACATGAACATACATAGACCCTAAGGACAAAGAGAGGTAAACGGTAGCGGGGAAAATTACGAAATCGTTGCAACACTTAAAATAAATAGCCATCGAAAAAAGATTAATCCGAACGACCAAAATCATGAAAAATAATGTTTTGATTAACATATAAGAATTAAATAAATTATGTTGAATTGAAACGGAAAATAAGGGCGGAACGCTGCGCAAATTTTCGGATATGATTGAAACTTTATCATAAAATTGTAAAATAAGTGCGGAACGCTGCCCAAATTTTCCGAATCAATTAAAATACTTATCAAAATAGCAAAGTAAAAGTAGAATACGGCTCAGTCATTAATAAGATATCGGATAATACCGTAAAATAAGGGCAGAACGCTGCTCAAATTTTCCGAATTAATTAAAATACTTATCGAAAATAGTAAAGTAAAATGGGAATATTGTTCAATTGTTAGTATAATATCCTTATAAAACTGTAAAATAAGGGCGATACACTGCTAAAAATTTTCGACCCAAGGAAAATACTTTGTCGAAAACTGAAAAATAAGAATGGATTATGGCTAAATTTTTATATAAGCAAAGTATATTTTTCTTTTTAGCCGAGGAATAAGGACGAATCCCTACACAAAAATCTGATAATAATTATGATAATTGTAAGGATTATGGTAATTATAATAATAATGACAATAATAATGAGGATAATAATAATAGTAATAATAATGGTATTAATAATAATAAATATAATGGTAATTATAGTAACAAGAATAATAATAAATGTAATAGTAGTAACAATTAATAAAGGTAATACATATAATAGTAAAAATGATAATGCTAGCAATAAGAATAGGTAACATTGCAGTTATAATAGGGATAAGGGTAAGAGAGATACGGTGCGGATATTTAACATAATGAAGGGTTTACAGGTCATGGTAAAAATCAATAATACGAATAATGATAAGAAGAACTATGGGAATAGACATAAAGATAAATTATATGATAGTATAGGTTAACATTTGAAGGAGATAGGAGAATAATGGGACCTAAAAATCTAAATCGAGCACAGGCCTTCTATCGGCAGCTCGTTGGACCTATGGATTGTTCGGTCAATTATAGCATTAGAAATAGCGCTCACTTTTTGCGGACGATCTACTAACTCGAACATAGTTTCAACGTTGCTTAGCAACAGGTGTCGAGTGGTAAGCAAAATATATTTGTATGGAGTTGCCTGGGTAACAACCATATAGTTTCAAAATATCAACACCCAGAAACCCACCACCTGTAAGAAAATTCAGAGAGGGTCATCTCAACGATTGCGAGGACGTAGATCTACCGTATGTAGCCATCAAGAGGGAGCCAGGCCGCAATCCAGCATGCGAGGCCAGACAGCGTGCGGAATTCACTCTGGATCGCCTCGAAATTCAGCAGCAGCAACCGAACTGGCAGGTGACCATGACTAGAAGGCTCCTAGCCAGGATAAACGCGGACATTGCCGTCGGAAGAATTCCCAGCATCGATATATACGCTCCATCTTACAGAGTGTCCTATTGATTGGATGATCCCACCCTGGCAGAACCTACAATACCCATGGGTGTAGTGATACTTAGAATATTGCTACTCAGAAATATGCATGGCTCTGACAGCAGTCCCGCGAGATGTCAAGAGCATTCATATGCTCGGAATCGGCCCAGACCCAATTCGGACTCATCTCGCAGAAATTAAACGACAAGATACGAAACTTGTATCTTAAAATAAATTTTAAACTCGAAAATCTTAGTTCTTTGATTATTAATTTTATTTATATAATCCTTAATTCTCGAAAACGGACGAAAAAGGGTGAATTACCGCAGTTTAGAGAGTATATTTAGTTAGAGATCCAGTAGATTTTTGAGTAACCCGCCCCTGACCAATAATAATATTCCGATAAAGTTATAATTAATGCAAATTTCATGATCGAAGCTGCGAAATTGGTGACTTATAATTTCATTGTAGATACGGATTTGCTCAAGACTCTAAGCGAAGAGTTAAAAAAAATTACACAGGGAGAATGCGGAGCTTCACCGACAGGTGCTTCAGATGACACGTGGGATTCAGATGATCCGTGCGTCGTGAGTGGAACCCACCAATTAAAAACAATCTACCAACGATTAACAGCCGCACAGCGTGAATGAACGGAGGAAATACATCTAGGAAAAATTCAGAAAACACAAATACACAGTTTTGAAGTGGCACTATCAGCTTGCCAGGAGGGCAACGCCGTAACGTATCCGTTAGTGTTCGCGCCAGCCTAACTAGCGTACAGAGAGGCGACAAGCACGACCAAACTAGCAGTAGCGAAGCGCTCCCAGTAACGCTCAGGAAAGGCGGAATGTGCGAAACGTCATACGCAGAAATTCGGAGACAAAAATTGAGTTTGACTGGCTTAACCATTTATTGGCGTGCTGATAAATAAATTATTCTCGCTATTTTTTTCGTTTGTTTTGTTTTGTTAATTATTTTTTTTAGCAAATAAAGCTGTTCAATAGGAATTATGTGAGTGGGGTTCGTGTAAGGATTAGTCCTCTAAAGTATCGGATACAGACAGAAGGGACCAAATTAAAGAATCGCACAAAGACCTATCGGTAGTGCGTTGGACCCACCATGAGGCCGGGCCTTAACAGTTCTCCAGTAGAGCTCACCTTTGGTGGTCTCATAACCAGTGGTTACAGTTCCAACGTTGCCTAGCAACGGGTAACCATTGGAGGGCGGAAAGCATTGTTTGTAAAGGGGTCAAGGTTAGAAACCACTAACCCCACCACATTTCTCTTTTCCTCTTGGGATGAGTTTTTACCAACACAACCATATGATTGTTAATTGGTCACGCTCAGTTGTACTCCTGATCTAGTAAGTCTCACGTTCCCAAAACTATTGAACAAATTGCTAAATCACGTTGGTTTCCCCCCAAAACGGCTTCATGAAGAATATCGGGTATTAAAAACTCATTAATTAATTCAAGCCTTTGTTGTGGCTGTGGGGTTTGTGGTATTTAACCTTGACCCCATGCAAATAACTTTTCTTGCCCTCCAATGTTTAACTGTTGCGAAGAAACGTTGGTACTGTAACCACTGGTTATGAGATCACCAAAGAACTGCTAAAGCCTGATCTCATTATGGGTTCAACGCATTACCGTTAGAAGGTCTTTGTGTGATTTTTTATTCCTGTCCCTTCCAAATGTACATGACACTTTTAACAGTTAATTATCATCCGAGTCACTTTTTAGTTTCAATTTAACAGATTTAAATCTACTATTAACAATAAAACAAACGAAACTAGAGAATTAACAACGATCATTTATTTTCATGATTTAATTTGACAATTCATTTCTTTCATTTTTAATTGAATTATTTCCAATTAAAATTATTTAATTTTACTTCCACTTTTCAATAAATTGTTATTTCTGTGTTTATTTCGTACAGATCTTGTTGCATCTTGTTATTATTTTAATTTATTTTTATGTTTTTGATTTTATATTTTAATTAATTCTTTCTTGTATTTTAAAGTGGTTATTTGATGTTTTAAGGGTCTGATTTTAAATCTGCGTGTTATGTTTGCGTGCTATTACCAATTCATTTAAACAAAACTTTGTTCTGGCTCAACATGGATTTAAAGGTGCTTTCGCTTTATTATTTAAACCCTCAGTATGTCCATTGGTTAGCCTTTCGGTAGTCATACCTTAAATATATACCGAGATACTTATATAAACTATCAGCACTTATAAAAAACGATTTATTATTTGAATTAAATTTACTATTGAACAAATTGCTAAATCGAAAATAATAAATTTAGATTTTAGATATTTCTAAAGTGGTATCTAATTTTTCGTTAAATACAAAAATTTCTCAAGTATTACTGTTTTTTTTAACATTACAGCATTTACATACATCACGTAAGTTTTATTATTTATAAAATAATTTTATTTATGCTTCGATCATTAAATGTCGTTAATTCTTTGTCATAAACACGTCTTGTTTAAATATATGCAATTGCATTACTTGTCAAATTTCCAAAAAGCTCTATTTTTTTAGTCAATAAAAATAAGAAAATCCTATTTTGCAATGAATGTAAATAAACGTGATTTACATTCACTTTTAGAGCATTTAAAAGAAATTAATGAAGAAGAAAAAAAAATTAAAACCAAAATTTCTGTTCAAAAAGATGAAATACTTAAAACTGAAAATATGATAAATCAGTTTCATGATTGTCATAGTCAACAAAATGAAAGACTTTTACAAGTACGATTTAAATTGAAATTTATAATTCTAAAATTAGCTTTAGCTGTGTACCGATCATGAAAATGTTAAATGTCGTAAAAATCAAATAATACAAGGTTTAATAATTTCATAACGAATTAAATTTAATGTTTAATAAACGTAGCTATAAAGCAGATAGATAAAAATGATGAGAATGGATATGCACAAGAAGATATTGAACTTGAATCACCAATAAATAACAAATTGATTGTACCTAATGAAAAGTTTGTTAATTAATATAATGTTATTGTTAATTTAAAAAAATTAAAGAAGTCAATTAAATCAACCCAGCATTACCAATGATAAAGATTTGAAAAGAAATATTGCAGAAAATGAAATGAACGTTTCCCATGAAAAGTAATTGTTAATTAATATTTCAATAAGATTTTGAAAATTGCTTTAAAGCGAGACAAGTGAAAAGAAACGAAGAGTAGATTATTCAATTAATGAGGAAAACGATGAAGATAACAATAAATTTTCTGAAAAGTAATTATGATTTATTTTATCGAAATTTCTAACCGAAATCAACAAACTATTATTAATGTTCTATAAGTGGTGGGGGAGGGCATGGTCACCAGTCAAATTGAGCCAATAAATCAATAATACTACTCAATTATAAATGAGTTCCGTTCTCCTCACCTAATCCGAATTCTGAATAGTTAATTAGTTTTATATTAATATATTTTATCAAATGACCAATTAGCATGACCATATTAGCATGCGCATTTGCAAAATCTATATTCAATTGTTTATGTATACTTTTTACAAGAAAAATGATCGAATTGTGCTAGCAAATGCGTTCTATTATATATTTGTGTGTGTATTTTGTATGTTTAGTTTTTATATTATTTAAACTCATTTCAGTTTTGTTTAGAACTATCAAATAAATAGGTTATCTTGATTAGATTTATAATTGTTATTATAGCTGTATGTCGGGGGAAATATTAATTTCCACGTCAATATTGTAATTTTATTGTATGATATTGCTTTCGGTCATAAAGCGCAGTTCATTATTCTTTGTAATTAAATAATAAATAATTCCAGCATATGATCAGTTATTTTAATCAAACTTAATAAATCCAAAATATTATTGTAAAAGTATACAAAAAACTAAACAATCATAAAGGCTAGGCAAATATCATGATACTGCATAATAATGCTTTATTTCTATAGCTGACCATGTAATATTTCCATTTATAAGCAAAAGCTTAAATTTAACATAAATAATACAATCGATTGGTTAATTGATTATAATAATACATTCAATTAATAAAATATATTAGTTTTAATTAAAAATCCAAAAAGCTACCGATAGAAAGCCTGTGCTCACTTTGAAGTGTAGGCGATGGTCTCTTATCGGTTGCGTAGTAAATGGTTAAGCAAACAAAAATAAAATAGAACTCTCATTTATTGAGGTACCACACAACATGATATATACAGGTCTTATAGAAATTGGTTAAGTCGCAGGCTTCGGTACTGGTCACGTTGATAGTAGTTCGCATGGGATCTTCGAAAGACCCATCGCCATATAAATCACGTAGAGTGAAATGTTAATTGGTTTGCCGATCTTCCTACTCAATCATTAGTTTACAGGGTTAGTTTACTATTCCGGTGTACTCGACCCGCTGATAACTAGACGATCCTGGCTCATTTCCGGTCAACTAGTACCATCATCGTCAAAAAAAGAACTGTTCAAATCTACAGTTCGTAGTATTTTGTTCTCGCCAGCTTATGCTAAGGTAGGAAAACCTCGATCCCATAGATGCAGTAGGTTAAGGATCAAGCCACAGAGTTCTATTCATGCCCAAAATTCGAGACCACGAAAACGCTCCGCATAAGACATTTACATTCAATTGATATTATGATTTGGGCAAGTTATATATGTATTACTTAAAAGTCCGATTCAAAATACACTCTTGCCAAATTTATCGCAATAAATTCCGTTCGTTCCTATATCAATTTTAGTTTAGTTTACACTTTTTGTTCAAATGTAGTCTAAATAGGAATTTGATGTTTATGTCGAGCATAAAAATGTGGTCACCAAACAAAGATCTTGAGATTCAATACTACCAAAGGTTGATACACGTGAGCCATTGACTCAAAACCCGCTTAAGATACGCGATATCCTGCTCTCATCTCGAGATTTTGCGTAATGATTCATCCCAAGCCCGCAAGTTCGTCAGGAACTAGAAGTGTGTATGGGTAACCGTTACGACTAGACAACAATCTCGTTGTGACAATATACATCCAGATTAAAGGAGAGGAAGAGTAAATTCGTTCCAAACATCGTGTTAAATTTTCTAAGCGTGCTCACTTCAATTTCATGGTTATCTAAAATTTACATTCTATTTAACGCTTGGATATTATTGTTGCTACCGAGCTTCTTTTCTTCACCCTAAGCCCTAATGACGGTGTACATTGTAAGCAAATTAGGAGAGCGCATTCCGAAGGGCGAATTGTCTCAAATCTCAAACATTCCAGTTCATCTAATAAATGATGAAAAACCGGAAAAAATCTTACTAACAGTTAGGGCCGCTGCCAATATCAAACCTGAAAAAAATAAGCTTCCAACATCGGGGCGGAAACCCTAGAACTCGACTGTTTTCCTTGCGAGTGAATTAGAATTTCTTATAAACTCAGTCGAGTAACTGTTAGTTTAAGCCAACCTGCTATCAAAACCGCAAGACTGCCTCCCAAACAACAAGTGAGCGCGAAGATACAGAATCAAAAAATAGTCCATCATTTTATAATCGTCGATTTGACAAAAGGTAAATGAGCAGAGGTAAATAGCGGAGGTTTCGCCGGACAAGACGAAACATGGGTGTAAATAATCAATAATTGGAAGTGTATAAAGCGTAACAATTGTTTTAAAAAAAAAACCAAAACAAAAAATATACATACATCTATTATTTCCTTCAATACCTTCAATTATGTAATTGCGAGTCGCAATTTTAACTGGCCCCGGAGTGTTTTATGTTGGACAAAAACTGATGAAGCCCATTTTTGTTTAACCAGCACGATAACGCTTGTGTGTTTTTGAGCGGAAACCTTAAATTTAGAAAAAATGGAGAATTTAAAGAAAAATAAATAAAAATTAAACAAAAATTTCTGGAAATAAAAATTTAATTTTAAATCGAAAGGAATTAAAAAATTATAATTTTGGAATATTCTGGAAAATTCTTTGTTTACCCGCATCAAAACACACACACGAACAATCGTGATATATAAGGCAGTGCTGGATAGACAAATTTCAGTGCATTTTTGTTATTTTTACGTACTCTTTCTAAATACATATTTTGTTATTTACCTATTTCAATCACTCTATCAACGTATATTTTTATTCAACAACTATTGAACGAAAGTAAATTTTGTTATTTTTATGTTATTACCATGTTAATTGGATATTGTTATATGATTAAATTTATAACAATTTTATATTTAACAGTTTTTTTATTATTTTTATTTATTTTAATAGGATTTGTCATTGATTAGAATTCATTTTAAAACAAAAACCTCCATGAGGATTTTAAATTAACATTAAAATTTTTCGTTGCGTTGCTCGGATGTTAATTGTTACCCACCATAACTCACATGCACGCAGACTAGTAAAATTAAAAAATTATTGTTACCCCGGATCGAACCAGTATATTAGCGGGGAACCCGTGGTGAAGGCAGTAGCTGGAGCCGCTCAGTATTCCCCCCTTCCTAAATCCTATTGCCCAACTCTCGAAAGAGTAGTGTTGAGGTCCTGGGAAAGGTTAAATATAAAGATTTACATAATATCACGAAAAAACAGAATCGTATTTAGTAGAAATAACAAAAATTTTCACGATAGAATGCATTTTAATACTGAACGTCACTATCTAATTTATATAGGATCGAATTGCAACCAAAATCAAAAATTTGACAAAGACCGGCTTAAATTAGAAATATATATTTAATTAGATTTCACATCAGACTTTTGTGAATCGTACCTTACCAATATTTTTGATTGTAATACTCCAAATGATCAAAATCTATATCAAATTTGAAATTCCACGTTTACCCCAACGACTAGATTATCTTATTTCATTAACGACACAATTCTATACATTTTTACAAAAATTAACTCTGACCCCACGGATCGAAAAATGACTATTATCATTACTACCCCCGCTATATTTTTTCATTCGATATTATTATTATTGCGATTATTATTATCGATATAATATTATTATTGTTAGTATTATTATCAATATCATTATTAATAACGTAATATTATTATTATTAATCCATTATTATTATTATTTCTATTATTATGACTAGTATTATTAGTATCATTTTTAATCGAATACCCGTATTAACCTATTATTATTATTATTATTAACGCAATCTTGTTATTATTAATCCAGTATTAGTAGAATTATTATTATTACCATTATTGTATTATTAGTGACATTAGTCTGACAATAATATCATAATAATTATTATTAACATTATTATTATTATTATTATTATTATTATTAACACGTTGACTGCCACCATATATATAAATACTACATTCCTACGGTGCAGTAGTACATTATAGACTGTGGCAGCCGTTTTCAAATACCGTTTTCATTATGTGCCGCATGTGCGCCGGCTGTACACAGGTTATTTGTTATCTTTTTGAAAAAAATTGTTTTGTGGTATGTATAAAAATGTACTGTGTACTGCGGCGGGGCATATGGCAGTCAACGTGTTAATAGTGGTGTTATTATTATCATTAACTTAATATTATTATTCCCATTATTATTGTTGAAACTAGCGACTATTATTATTATTTTTATTATTATTATTGTCATTAGTATCATTACTATTATTATGGTAAATCTAATATTATTATCCTGAGTAATATATTATTATTATCTTGATTATTATTGTTATTATCATTAGTGTTATTAATATTATTACTATTGTTGTTATTAATGTTAATAATATCATTACTGTTAACCTAGCACTGTTATTACAACTATTATTTTTATTACCAATTCATATTATTACCCTCACTAGTAATTCTATCGTTAAGATTTAAGTTAAGAAAGTGAAAAAACAAATAACAAATATACCGTCATTTAAAATTTATTGTCAAGAAAAATAATTAAAAAAAATTCCATATCGAAGAAATTTCCCAATTTTCGGAGTATTGTTTAGGGATTGAATCTGGGGATCCTACAAGGAAAAGCTAAAAATAACTTGGTTAAATTAATAAACAAACTTCGTGGAAAGTACCCAGACCGTGCGAAATCTTCCATATGGTGTTGATCCCCCAGGAGGCTTCAAAACACCTAAAAAATGTTAGTTAAAAGTATCTAAAAAATCGATACTTATAATATAGAAATTGAGAATTGTTGATTAAGTTGCTATAGCAATAAGTGGCAAGCAGGATGGAATATATATGGGTAAGATGCCATATAATGAAAGTTCTCTTAAACCCTTGAGTTTAAAGGTTCAGGATAATAGCATATAATATAAAATAAGATGTTTAATTTATGGTAAAGTTAATTTCATTTTACGAGTTAAATTTTTATAAATTACAATATAGTAAATTAAGTTAAATAATTTTTTTTACTTCAATAAATTAAAAAAAATTTTTTGGGTTTTAAATAATTTGAGTTTCGTACAAAGAAATTAGGAATAAACTTTAAAAATTTTAAAAATAAAAATTTTAATATCATTATTATTATTGGTAATGTAAATACAATTAAACCGGAATGAATTATTATAATTATTATTATTGTGGTTAATATTGTTGTTGTTTTATTGTTATGGACATAAATTTTAGATCTAAGTTTTTTATAGATTGACGACTGCATTACTAGGGTCTTTGATAACATGTTGACCCTGTGAAGCTTTGTTTGAATAAGAGGACCCAGAGTGTCCCCAGCAGTGAGTATAGCACGTTGGCCGGTGCCACGTCTATGAACACTGTTGTAGATACTCTCCCTGAACGTATAGGACAAATAAAATGCCGAGTTGTTGAATTAATTTGAGTAAAAGAAAATATCAGAGAAGAGGAGAAAGCGAAAGTCTAGTTAAATGTTTGTTATTTCATATTTTATGAATAAACATTGCTGAAATTGGCTACCATTGTTATTTATTTAAATTTTATATGATTTAAATTACTTTTTTTTATAAGAATACGACGTTTTTATGATATTTATAACCACAATTATTTTTTGATGATAGGACTGCAACATTTTCCAATAATTATCGGAAAAATTACTCTTCAATGGCAATAATTCATCAACCTTTTAAATAATTTATAAATATAATTAATTTTTATAATGATAAATCAACAGTTGCTTCTGATGAATGTAAGTAAATGGATGTTAGGGAAGTACATAATAGAGACCACCATAAAATTAGTCCAAGAATAATTCAACTGTAACTTAGATTAATGCCGATAAGTAGAAAGCAAAAACAGATAAAGTTAGGTTAAAATTAGTAAAATTCGTATCCTTCATTAGTCCACACAAATTAATGTAGTAGTTAGGGCCTCTTGATGATCTAGAAATGAAATAAATAGACAAGTAAAGTCAACCAGACGATTTAAACTGTAAAAGGTTAAAACAATATATACTTTATAAATTTAATTAAGCCCATAGGATAAATTGTTTAGTTTTGATAAATAAAAATGAAAAACATAAATAGGTAAAGATATTTAGTAACCAACATAAAATTATTTAGTACATATAAAGTTCGATAAATTACTATTTAAGTGGAAGCTTATGGCAATTAAATAAAAACCGAGGATTTAGATGTTAGGGATTTCAGAGGATTTTGTAAGAATGGGGCTAGTATGTTGGCAAATGAGGGACGCTGCTGGTATGATAAAAATGTTTGAGTACTTGAATGATTGATTAGAATGATGTGTTCAAGTTGTCTGAACTCAGTACTGCTTATTATAGCTACGAAATTAAGCATACGTTTTGGTTTTAGAAACATCGAACATCGAACCCATCAAATGAATCCCTCTAGTTATAAAATTCCAAAGTCCAAGGGTGACACCTCGGTTCCAGTACAGAAATTTAACGATTTAAAAAAGGAACTGATAGTCCTTCGCGCTGAATACGAACGAATCAAGGGGACGTGGTTCACCCCCGAACAGATGCAGAATTTTAGGAAGCGCCTAAAACGCTCCGATCGAGCTAAGGCGGATCTCATCGTAGAAAGTCGGGTCCAACGGGTCACAATAAATGATCAGAACGTCTTCCTGCTTAAACACTTTTCTGAGGAAGTACTAAGACAACACCTCCGGGGAAGATCAAAGGCCTCAGATTTGAATGCTATTCCTCCACATCACCTCGTGGGTGAATCCCAATCGATGCACGACATCGCAGAAATAACACAGCCCGAGACCCAACCCATCCGAAATGCAAAGACGCCGAGGACGTCTCATCGACATAACCCAAGTAAAAATCGTCGTCGTCGGGAACGTCGGAGAGCGGAAAAAGCCGCGCTTCTGGCAAATGCAGTGTGCCTGGTGACTACCCTAACTGTAGGAGAGTCGTCAATCGCCAGTCTATCGGTTTCTTCTACTCCTTCAACTGCCCCACATATCACCCCGCAGATTGTCGAGAAAATAGTGAGATCTCTTACGGTTACCCAACCATCGGATCTAATATCTACTGTCTCTCCCATCCAACCCCATCCATCAATTCGATAGTCCAATAATGACCCATGATGTCACTCAAGTTCGGATTCCTCTCTGCCAAGGCCGAAAGGTTGAAGTTCATGTCGACAGACATTGACGTTTGAAGGAATTTAAGACGTGTACATAAATCTACTACAAACGGTTTTAGTGTCAGAGTTTAATAATAAATGCCTGTTTTGTTGAATTAATTTCTACGTTTTGTAATGCTTGAGTAGAACCGAAATATGCCAGTCAAGGTAGGACAAATCAACCCACGTTTGTTTGTGAAAGGGGTTACCGAAAATGTGGATCGAATTTGATTGTTGATCAAAGGTGAAAGTGGTTGTGAATGTGGAGTATTGGATTTGAATATATGAAGTGAAGTGAAATGTATGTGGAGAGATGTGGGTGATCCAAAACTATTCCTTTCATTGATTCATATTAAATTAAAATGGACACTATGGGAATTAATAAAATTTTCAATAAATATATACGTTTTCGTTATCTTCACTTTGGTATACATAAGACGAGCAACGAATAACAACATTTTGCGAATAGTTAATGGAAAGGAAATCGTAATGATTAGCTAGAATTAGTTGATGTAAGACCTTCTATCGGCAGCCTAGAACCGTAAGAGAAAATAACGTGAGGAGTAGTTTCAGAAATAGAGCTCACCTGCTCACGAATTTTCGGTTACTATATAAAGTGCCAACATGAGCTTGAACATGTGTATATAGTAGTAAGATTAAAAGTGTGTGGCATCTGGGTGAGACAGCGTAGCCCCTATGGCAAACCAGTGCTATGATCAGGAAGAAACCAACTGATACGAGAAAGAATTAACTTAAACAAAATAAATTCCACCAAGTACACCAACACAATGAACAATTTAAAATTTAAGATGATGATAAATAATGAACAATTTCAAATGTGCCAAACAAACAAACATAATTAGACTAAATAAATAATATAACTTATTAAATAAACTGAATTAATTAAAGAAATAATATAAATAAATAGCAGATTTGAAAGAAATACAATACAAAATTGATTAAATTTTGCATCATTCGATTTAGAAATGTCGATTAACCGAAAAAATAAAAATGGCATTGATTATAATCTTGGTTTATCTTGATCACCAAGTTTTAGAGCAAAGTATAATAAGTTAACCCGCCTGGTGAAACTTGATGAAGTCATGAAGCTGAAAATAAAAAAAGGTTTTAAATTATAATTTTGTAAATTTAAGTAACATCCCTTAAAAATATCTTTAAAATTATTGATTTGTTAAACAAATTTAATAATTGTATGTTTTTCGTTAAATAAAAAAAATATTATATATAAATTAAATAATCTTTTAATTTATTATAAAATTTGATTCTAAAATTGGGTAAAAATTAGATTAAAAAAATAAACAGCATATCAGAATTGTTCAGAATCAGTTCTTATATCAGACACCAAAATACTTGTTGCCCTGTATTATAATTAAAATCAATTTACGTAATTGGTGTAATGGCACATACATTGGAAAGACTTCACATCATCTCTGCACTCAAGTTCTAGAGCATTACCAATTGAGGGGATTGACCAATATTAGTGAGTACAATAGCGGCTGTAAAAGTAAAAATCTGTATGTCTGATTTTAAACTTTTATTAAAATTTTTTACTTATTGGGAAAGTGTTATATGTGCAGCATTGTCGATAATGTCATTGGATCCACAGATTGATATACAAAGTGTTATGACTACGAATCTTTTGAATATTTCAAAATAGTTTGATTTTATAAAATTGTGATAAATTAATGTTTTTTTGTGTTTAAAAATTTTATTATTAATTTAAAACTTTTTATAATAGTGATAAATTGTTTTATATTTATGTAGAATTTTAAAATTAGAGTAAAAGATTATTTAAAATATTTAATTAGAAAATAATAACTTGTTTAAAATATATAAATTAATCCATTCTATTTGGGTTGGTTTTTGTACTTGATGATAATAGTTAATATTTTGAAATATTTCGTAAATTCAGTGTATGAATTTATGTTTCTCTTTTAATAGAATCCCTTTCATGCTTATTTACAATTAAAATTTTTTAGTAAAATTTCAATTTAAATAATGTCTGACACCCGATCTTACAAAAAATACATTTTTTATTATACTAATATCCTTATTTTATATTTTATATGTTGTCGAAAAACATGACAGTTTATTTCAAACTCAGCATGGGGAATAAAATTTGAATCTTTATTATTAGTTAAAACGTCCACAGATACAAGCCGAAGGTACAATCGCTGGGAAATAGACGTATCAATAGTGTATTAATAAGACTAAATAATAAATGAATAGATAGTATTGATAGATTTGGCGAGAATTTAAAATTTACTTTAAAGGAGCATCTATTAAAGACGTCTCCATAAAATAATCTGTTTAACCCCCGCCCCCTTCTCCTTCCCATCTTTTCAGTAGACTCCATGAGGACATCCATTATTATCAAAACAAATTTGTAACATCTAATTTACTTGTAACTATTACAGTTTAAAAAGTTATGTATTCATTCAATTTTAATTTAAAACATGACAACGTTAGTTGATGGAGCAAAAGCAGCCTCTTATGTTGGAAAATATCCTTAGTGTTAATGATTTAACTGTTTAAAGCTTTGTGGAGTAAATGTTGTCGAACAAATTTCTTCTGAAGCTTAAAATTTGCGTGGATAAACACAGGCAGTTTGAATAACTAAAGAGCCGCAATAGTTATTGTGAATCAGAAACGTGTTGATAATTTATTATGTAGAATAATAATAAAATGAATTTAACTTTTAAATGAAGGGAAAATAAAATAGCATTTTCATTTACACTGAAAATAATGTTCAGTTAAATATATATTACTTTAATCTTTGAGCGGGCACTCCTTTTATTTTAACACGAGCGAGCGCGCTCCGTAAACTTTACATATAGTTTGCAACAAATATTCACTATTTTCTGAGTTTGATGATTATTAATAATAAAAAAATGTATTTGAGCTTAAAATATATTTTATTTGTAAAACTATTAATAAACAAACATAAGTTCGCCCCCAAATTTTACGTCTGCGCGCCCACTCGAAGGTTAATTAAAAAAATTGATTTTTAGTATATTTTAAAAATATTTATAAATAGTTTCGTGAGCCAAAAACTTTCTTGCAATTGAGCTCTAATTAGAATTTTTATAGTTTTAACCTGTAATGTCATTATTTCAATAATAAAATATTTATATTGAACATTAAATTTTCAAATTAAATAGTAATTATGATTACAATAAGAATAATTTTATAATTTAAATTTTGTAATTTAATTTATTTGATCAATATTGGAAAATTTTTTGGGGGTCTTCAACTTTGTGACGTAAAATTCAAAAGCCGGTTTGATTTTTTGTGACAATTGCAGAGGTTCGTTTAAAATCGCCTAAAATCGTGTTGTGTCATTTATGGATAGCTCGTAATGCATCTAACAATAAGTCTAATAGAAAAATAAAGTTAAATAAATAAAATACACTCATACTAAATTACCACGATATTAGTAACTTGATGACGTTGGTGACGTAGTGCATTCCAAAAATTTTTATAATTATTTTCAATAATAACTCTTTCTGAATAAATTGATTTATGAGAAAAATTTTTAATTCTATTTAAAAAACAAAAATTTCATTTCAATTTTCGTTTTTAAAAGCAATCCTGGTTTTTAATTTTCTAAAAACTTTAAAATAAATTAATGAGTTTCTAAAACAATGACATTCATTGTAAATAGTTCTTACTGCCAATAAATCACTTACCCAAAAAACTTCTATTAAGAGGAAATTTATTATTATAACTCCAAGTATGGGAAAATTTAGTGATTTCGTGAAGCTATCAAATTAAGCATACTTATTTATTATGATATAAATAAATTGGATTTATTAATTACAGTGGCAAGAATTTATCTGTTTATCAAAATTATGAGTTCAATTTATCTAAATATTCATATAAATTTTTGCATTGAGATAATTATTTATTTTCATTTTAATTATAAATATGAATTTTTTCTATTTATCTGACTATATTAGATAAAATTCGGTAGACTTTAGTCATAAAACACTGAAATATACATTGTCACATATATTATAAAAGTGAAATTGGCAACAAACAAAATGTTTCTTAGTTAAAAAGACAAGTAATATTAAAACGTTAATTTCTTGGTAGCAGCATATATTAAAATTTCAAACAAGTAAATAATAAGATAAGCCCTTACTACAAAGTATATTGTTGGTGTACGGTTGAGTTAAAATTTTTTCGCTACCATGGAAACCTCTGTGGTCCCTCCTATCATTCTTCCCTAGGGTATCTCTCTCCCTCACACACCCCATAACGTCTCTACACCATTATGCACCCGTGAGATAGCTCATGTTGGTACTGTACACAATGGCCGAAAACCATCCAAGCAGGTGAGCACTGTTACCAATACTAATCCTTGGGTGACATTCGTTTACTGGTTCCAGACTGCCTTAGAAGGGCTTAGGTCTTTTTTACAATTTACAAATAATACGACCAACCTGATTTCAAATTCATCCTAAAATTTTTATTTCGATATAAATTTATTAGAAACAAATTTTTGTGTTTAAATACATGAAATTTATTTATTAAATTATAGAAATATTCAAGATTCTTTAGATTAGCATTTTGTTATTTACTTTACCCTCATCGGGATTTACTTAAATGTTATTTTAGACGTTAATTTCGTGATTATTTTCTAAAATGTGTGGAAATTAAATTGAATTAGGGATAGGGTAGAAGCATATTGGGTTTACAATTCTCCTTGTGTGGCCCTAAATCCCTACATGTTACCCATTAATTTATGTTAATGATAATCACAGTTTAGGGTGGTGGATTTCGACTTTAATGTTTTTAATTCTAGATTTATTGGATTTGTTATCTGGGAGTGAATTACCCAATTTTCGGAACAGACATCATTTTCTCATCTGTTCTATTCTCACAATTACTTTGCCAACAACACACGTTTCCCTATTCTCGTTTTGTCAAAAAAAATTTCATTCAGAACTCAGCAAAGTTTTGCCTTCGCCATATTATAGATACTAAAATTTGCGAACATGAAGTGAGAAATCAAATGAAAGTCAAGTTACATTTAAGGCTACATCAAATCATTGTTTCCACATGAAAATATTTCAACAGTTGAAAATATTTCTACTCGTCGATATCGACGGTGAAATATCTATGCCTGAGAGATATTTCTCTTTATGGCACGTACCGTTGCTAGGTTTGTATGCGGACTGACTGATGGGATTGCTAGACCGGAAGTTTGCTGAGATCGATAACTTCCGACCTCTATTGTCGCCGGTGGCCTGCAGCTATGGCTAGCTTGAATTTTTCAGGGAAATTCATATTGAGCTGGTCCATTGTCAGACGAATGTTTAATGCCACATCATCAAGGGCAGTTGATGAGGTTATGGGGTTTAGATCTTCCCACTGCGGCGAACGAGTGTTTTCCATGGTGGACGTCAAGGGAACTAGTGTCGTGGTTGCCTCATTAGCTTGTTCCAAATGCGCTAATAGTAGAGTGTGTTCCGTTTGCGCCACCGGCGATTCATGTTGGGCTTGTGCTTGGGATTCTTAATCCTCGGCAATGGAATCTTGGCTGGGAGGGGAATCGGCTCCAAGGGCAGGTTGTTGAATTTCAATAATCTCGACGGACCATCATGTGGGACGTTCTGGCTCGGCACGATGTCGACTTTTTGTGCCCAATTGTGGTTGGGTAGCAATAACTGTAGTTCGGATTCGGTGAAAGCCATTCGCACCAACGTTGTGAGACGGGAAATTAGCACTCGCTGTGCTCGACTCTCCACTATTAAGTCGTTGCGCAATGAGAAAGTCGGTGGATTTTCTGGTGCAATTCCTTGGTCTTCTAAGGTGTGGACCACGACACCTTTATTTTTTCGTATTTAGCATGTAGGACGCGATATTCTTCCTCCAACGGTGACATGACGGAAATTGGCTCGCTTTTATGAGAGCTTTTAACGAAGTTATACATCTAAAGTAAAAATCTTTTAACTATCCTATTTTTGTATAATTTATGATTATTTTATTATAATATAATTTTAAAAATTAGAAACCTACTTCTACTAGAGAAAAATGGAAAGATTTTCCCACATAAATTCCCACCTGCATACTCGATTGGATTAAATCGTGTCTATTTTCAGCGATTCACACCACGTGGACTTCATCTTAGTTTCCATCATCGCATTCTATTCACTCTGCTCCGCCGTTTAATTATTATTATGTCATATCGCACAAGTATTATCTCTCTCCATATTTCATTCAGTCGGATGCAACACGCTGTCGGGAATTAGTCGACAAGTTCTAGTATCTATGAAGTTTTGATTACGCGGCATTGCCTCAGTGAAGGGGAATTATCATTTTAGCTTTTGCTGATTTAGTGTAAAAATAAATAAATTGATAATGACGCTCGATTTATGGCGCTCATTCAGTGCGTTCTATCTAGTCAAGAAAAATTTCTCGTTGAACACATGCATGGGCGCATTTAGGTCTGTGTAGCTTACTAAAAATGATTTATCTCAACATAAGGGCTTCCTTAACCCCTTCTGGTTTAATTCAAAGTATCGGAATCACTACGGTAATTAACGTTGAGCAAAACTGATGTAATGTAATTTATAGTATTAAATTTTCTGGATAATTTGTGAGTTAGACCAGAATAAAGATTTATAATGGTTTGCTTTAATTAATCCCTAGCGAAATGAAATCTGAGATAATCTTCTCGAGTTATAAAATTAAATGTTGAAATCTGAAATTATTGAGTTAATTTTGACTGAGTTTCATATTTAATTTGTATCTCTTTTATGGTCGGTATTTTTACTGAAATCATTTCTGAATATCTCAGGCTATTGTCAATACTAAAGGGGATTAGATATTTTCGCGCGTCTAATGATATTGCAAGAATCGTTTATATACTTTAACACAATTGATATTGATTGTTCTCCCATGAAAAAACAACTAGGACAAGTATTTCAATTTTCTTTCGCCCTTCAGTGCTGTCCTGATTAAATTATCAAAAATAAAAAAACTATATCGGAATTACTTATAGCCTATCCCTAGCTTTTCAACCTTTGTAATTCAACTTGGCAAGATTTTATAAAAACCTATAATGCAGATCATTATCTATATTTAACCTATTCACCTACTACGACCGATGTTTCCGTCGGACGCAGTAGTGTAGTAAAATGTCGACCTGCGGAACAGGGCCTGTGTACAATGGCCAGAACCCGACGCGATCACCAAGGCATCTAGATAGTTGAACAGCGCTTCCATCAGCTAAACTGAACTAGCCCGTAACACCACCATACGACCTCTAGAACTTATACTACATACATATATAAAGTATTTATAAAGGTGGGACTTGCCAACTACACTAAAAAATTTCGCTACCATCCAGAGCAACTTCATTTATAAAATAACTTAAAAAGAAATTCTTTAAAATACAATTGTATTTTTAACATTTACAGCTTATGAAAAACAAATTACAATCCTTACTTCAAGAATTTGAAAGTGATTCAGATAAACACCTCGAAATTAGTAATAAGTGTGAAAGTGATTAAATTATGACATTTGAAACTGCGTATATAGGTATTTTGTGTGTGCTTGCGACCAATAGGTGATATTTTAAGGTTTTTAAATGATTTTATTAATTTTTATAATTTTTTACTTATTTTCCTATATTTTTTGATATGTTGCTTGTATTTTTTCTCATTATTATTCTTTTTGACTCTTAAATTTTGTTTCTTGGTCGCCGCTTCCGCTTGTGTTTTTCTAAACCTTTTTTTGCAAGTTTTTGGCCGTTTTATTTTTATTAAATATGTTTTGTTCTACGTCTGTGGGTTTCTGTAGATTTTATTAATATTTGTTTTATTTAATTTGTTATATTTTTAATTTATTTGATTGGTGTTTTTATTTTATTTATAATTTCTGCTTACTGTGCAGTGTATGTGCAGATACCATTTTCACATTTTTTGTTTTAATTGATCATAAAATTATTTTTTTTAATTTTAGCTTTAAGTCCAACAATATATTAAATGGATTAAAAAATTATATATACTTTACAGCGAGGGCTTATCGTATTATTTACTTGTCTGAGACAATCAATATTGCAACGAATTACATCATTTCTAGAAAACCCAGTGGCGCAACTAGGGTAAATGGCGCCTATGGCAAACACCGATTTTGCGCCCCTCTCTGACGATATGTTATTTACGTTTTATTTTCTAAAAAACTACTTTAGAACTGGGTAAAAAAATCACACAAGTTAAATTTATTAACACTTTATTATAAATTTATCTTCTTTAGTTGACGCAATTTGTTTAATTATATTATTAAAGTCAATTTCTTCAGTCATTTCTCGTTCTATGCTAAGTAAAACAAGATCACATAAGGACTTTTTTTTGGTTTTATTTCTTTTTATTTATAAAATACATTGTATTTTCTACAAAATTTGACTATGAATCAGATTTATTTATGGAATTCAAGTGATTACCGTAACCGTCATGCCTCCACCTACCTCGTGCGACGTGAAGAAAATTTCCTTTATTATTATAAATTCATAACATTGCCATAATTAATGACATTGATATGATTGCAATAAAAATTATTTGATTGTTTTAGTGGATCAAAATGCACAACTGTCAGAAAGATTCCGAATGGACGAGGGGATCAAACAACAGCAACGAGCAGATGCTCTTTACTACAGCGGATGGAGGAGACGCCCACCGAAGATGCCAAAAGACAACTGCAGGTAATCATGGAACTCCAACAGCAGGCGGTCGTAAACCGAAAATTGATTGAAGCGGCAAATGAAATCATCCGACAGAGAGATACCGAGATCATTCATTTACGGATGAAAGATAGAATTCTGACAGAACTCGTACAGCGAGGAGAACCATTGCCGCCGGATCAAGAGCAAATTCTAACGAGAACGGGTCCGCAAGAATCGGAATTAGTAACGCCGACACTCACAGCGACCTCAGAGGTGATTCCAAGGCCCAAAAGAAATCGCCAAAAGCCGCGTCCAAACAAACGAGAAAGAAATAGGATTAACAAACTTAAGGCCGCTCGTTTGGTAGGCCACATGCTCCAGGCAAATAGCTTGTGAATCTTGTAACTTTTTGAACTTTAATCGTGTTGTAAGAGTAATAATAGTATCATGGGCGTATCATTTTTTTAATGTTATATATTATTATTCAATAATTTAGATTTTCGTTTTCTCTTTTAGTTAATAATTTAATGTGATTTATTTTTCAGTATTTTTTCTGTTAAACTAAGGTGCAACGGTAATCCATTATTTAGCAATTAGTAAACAACTTAAGAATTAAACCGAGTAACTTAACGGGACAAGTAAAATAGAGCACGAAACCTTCTACGGCAGCTGATGAATCCAAAGAGATGGTTATGATTAGTAGAGAGCCTTACCTTTTACTAGAATTCCACCGACTTGTACACATTTTCGACGGGTGTCTAGTGGTTACATCTTGTTGTGTGCGTACTGGTTAGGGATCCGAAAGATCTTAGTCTTAAATTTAGTTTAAATTTACATCTATCAGTACCCAGCACTATTATCATTATATCAATTGATGCTACAATTTATGATTACATTAACTCAAAATAAAATGTATTTTGTAAAATGAATACGTCACAAATAAATAACCAAAATCATGCTCTTACCTTGTTGGTCTTCCTGTGACACTGTCCGTGTGGTGTCCCCGATCCTGTAGGTTATATCCACTGTTCAACTCTCCTACATCCAATCCAACTACTCCCTTCGGTTTCATTGAGATTAGCAAATTTCTCTTATTAGCAGATCTCATAATACAAATGATCAATTGCATGGAATGACCAGTATATATGTGGCGGCAATTAGTCGAAGCTGGCTTACTAGTGGTACCTGAGAGGTGAAGAATTTAACAGGTAACTTCTATTCTTGATTTTAATGTACTATTCTACTTACTTGGTTTATTCAAGAAATCTTTTGGGATCTGTTGCTAGCTGTTCCATGGAATACCTTATTCTTCGATAGAAAATAGCAAAAAACCTCCGATGGCTCAGACTACTTTTCTTAACTTGACTGATGTGATCTTTCACGATTGTATCTAATTATATTGTGATTCATGAATTCGCTGTATTTAATGATGAGCTGTTTTGTAAACGATTTTATTCCGGATTCTCGTAATGCTAAGGAGTCGTTAGTCAAATCTTTAGAGTATTTTTCATACTGGGCATAAGGTCAATTACGTTTATGATTGTCGATCATCCAATTAATATTAATTCAGGACATTTAATACATGTTTATTAATAGATGGGTAGTGGTTGTCAATGCTTCTTCCTTCGACATATAGAAAGTTGAAGAAGATGGACGCGTGTTGAAATATAGATATAATCGGTTTGATCTCTTATTGGTCGAGTTCATGTTTGGTTCAGTCATTATTGGCCTTGTTGATTTATTAGCCCTGCCCTATATGTGGTGCTCATCTATTATTCCGAATTTATGTGATCCCTTTCGATATTTAAATTCTTATTATGGGTTATTGTTCAGCTGTTCAACTATTTGTGCGTCTATTTTAGTTGCAATTTTGTCGAAAATAAGTCATATTTTGAGTTTGAATCATCTAATACCTGGGTTTTCTTAGAAGTTATTCGTCTTATTTGGGTTGAACTATCATTAGTATACGAAATCTTACCTCTAGTCGTAATTTTATTTGCTACTTAATTTAATGGTGTATGTTAAGGGTTTGATTCGAGTTAAGTTTAATATTACTAATAATTACACCTAATTTGTCTTGATAATTTCACTCCTTTGTATTTCTGGCTAGTAATTTGACTCATTAATCCCTTAGACTGAAGTTTCATTTTAGTTTAATGATTACACTTGAAATTTCAATAACCTGTATTTTACACATACACAATATTATTAATTTAGTTTAGTCATTGACGTTGCATAGATTTTGCAATATTTCACCCTCCATTCCATCTTTCAGTTTGATCGAAGATTGTTTTAAGAAAATTCATGATTCGTTAAATAATGTCCAAAAAAATTAAATTTAAATTAGTATTTTAATTTTGGTTTACTTATGGTTAAAAAAAGAGTCCAAAAGACTCTTCTGTCCGGTTAAAGGTTAAACAAAACTCTTGAGGAATTTTATTAAATGTCAAGAAATGTAAGCATAAGATATTTACATACCACATCAATACACAACATATATTTATTTATTTTTTATTTATTTATTTAGTTATTATTTATTTAATTAATTTAATTATATTCTCACACCCCCATCGTTTAAATATCTGTTGAGGTCTGTAAAATAAAAATTTAAAATTTAAATAAAATTTAGGATAATAATTCAAATGGAAAGTAAGCGAAGAAAAAAGGCAAATAAAAGCGGGATCGTGCACAGAATTAATAGTAAAGGAAAGTGCGATGGAAACAGTATTAGAAAATGCAAAAAGCAATTACGAAAGGCGAGAATCCGGAAATCCGAGAAAAATCAATAAATGGAAAAATCATCGAAATCGAATGGGAAAAACGGGACAGTTATAGATTAGCTAATGGTCAACAAGATGACGGTTAGGGATTTATCAGAAAAGGGTTAGAAAGGGTTGAAAAACATTCAAATGTATGAAAACAGAAAACGCTAATTAATTAATTAATTGGCTAATGGAGAACCCGAGAGATGAAGGAAACCCGAGCTGGGTAAACAAGAAGAAAGGCAAACAAAAGGAAGATTTGGGCCCATTAGCTTGACACAATGATTAATGGGAAAAGAGTAAGGAGAAGATAGCGCGCGTAGGAAGACCGGTAGGGCCATTAATTATCTGGATTCGTTGGACCATTATGGATGACAGCCGAAGCAAACACGTAGGAGAAAATGTCAAACGAAAGATTGGCTCGGCAATAACCATTTGTCATCCTGATTTCGAGGAGTATATAAGCAAAGGGAAAATCAGAGAAAATCGGCATTCTGCCTCAGCTAGGGTTCGAAGAATCAGACTGTAGGAAAAGTGGTAAACGAATTAGGGAAGTAGGGAAAAGAAGAAATAGAATTAAGAATACGGAAAGGCGAAAAGGGATCAAACCAAACAGAAACCGAGGAAAACGAGAGTCAACAGAACTAAAGGATCAAAAGGTGAATATTGTTTGTTTGCAAAGCATCAACGCCGAGCAGAGAATCGTATAAACTTTGATTGGTCATTGTAGCGTGATAATAAATTGTGAACCTGTTGTTTCAATATACGTTGGGTCGTTCATTGTTTTAATTTAAAGAACACCAGGAGTCAGAGAGAACCGACTTGAAATAATCCAAAACCCAACATATCTATAGATACTCAACTTTTCTTATCAATCGGTTTTCATTATCAAACTTTATTTCATATCGCCTTTCATGCATCTGTCATCTTCGTTGTTATTTGTATTGCTTTTAATTAAAACGCCATTTCAAATTTCGTTTTCGTAATTGAATCAACTGTCTTGTTTCTCTGACATATTCAATAACCATTCTTTGTAAATATGCTTTCCAAATACTATTTCACAAGGTGCTTGACCAATCGTTTTTTTGTATATACAGCTTATCATAAACTCTATTTCTGTTAACAACTCAGCCAGTTTTTATAGTTTTTATCCTTTAATGAAATATGAATCGTGTCTCTGATTTTTCTAAATTGTCTTTCGATTTGTCCGTTTTGTAGAATGATGGTAAGGACTTGAATAAATTACTTATATGTTATGTGTTTTCATTAAATTTTCCGGTATTCAAATAATTTGTACTTCTACTATAATTTCCCCTAATATTTCAATAGTTGATTTATTTGCACAAAACATTTCTCTAAATCCAGAATTCCTAAATTTTGTAGTAAACTTTACTCAATTACACTTAGTTTTTTCACCCATGTCTAATAAATACTGAAATTCATTATTATTATTGAAAATAGAAATTCTAGGTCTCTCATTTAATTTATCATTAATTATACATCCTAAATCATCCATTCTTCATTTATCAACACAGCAATCACTATACGCGTTTTAAACTAACCAACAATGATAGTTATTATCTAAAAGTTTAATTTATTTATCATTTGCAGCATACAAATAATCATCTATCATTGCATTCGTACATTTGGTGGCTTTTTTTCTAACAGTGGTCATAGCAACCCAGGCATACAAATGTTTTTGGCTTCTGCCCTCTGGGTCGTAAGTCCACCAGAGATGAGATTCCTTGGTGAAATCTGCTGAGGTCCACACTCAATCTGGGTTAAACGAGCTACAGATAGAAGGCCTTAGCTCGATTTTCAATTACGGTACCTTTATCCTATAGTTTATCTTTGTTATTCCTGGTTTAAAAACAAATATTATCTCTCACTCTCTATTACTGATACAAACAAGAAATACTTGATTACACTCAACATTTATTAAAATCACCACAGAAAAAGAAATTCAAATTCAAAATTTTGCCTTTTGATTAGCCCGAGAAATCTATTGTGTGCTTCTTTCGGCTTTTCCCTGCTTATGTCACTTGCGCGTTTACTCCGCTCTTGGTGCTATCTTTCCGGTGTCCTTGTAGACCAACTGCGCTGGTGAAAATATTAGAGGTTAAATGACGGCATTACTCTCCTATCTAGCCAATAAGACGGTTTCTAATGCTTTTATTTGTATACGCTGTGCCTGTAATCCTTGTAGGGCGTCCTTCATCGATCGTTGAGTATCTTCCAGTCATTGATAGATTCTCTTTACCATGGAAAATTCGAACCAGCTGGTCTTAACTCGCTAGGGCTCCTGGGAAACTTATAGGAACTAACGCATCGTATTTCCGAACTCCTCTATTAGAGTGGCCATCTCGGATTTCAGATAATCGTTGCAATTCATCGCTAAAATAAAATTCATATTGTTATAATTTAGCAATATATGGTCACAACTCAAGCATCTCAAGGTTAAAATGACAGTATTTAAGCCCTAGGTTTATAGGTTCATGGTCGGTACCTCGGCATTAAAGTAACTTATCTTGAATAAGCCTGATCTAGCTGCTAAGTATTTTAATCCTACAATAGAGTCATGCACGGTGAAAGTTGCTGGTAATTAAGTGAAGGAATAATGAGTAGTATAAATTACTAAGTTATAATTTAAAGAGAAAATATTCTTACACAAATTTATTTTGGCCTGTTTTATTGTTTTTAATTCTGACTATACAACTCTTTTGGCGTCGAATAGAGAATACCTGACTGATTTTCCCATCGTGTGATGAACAATTCTATGGAAAACTTTCGGCAGTTATTAAGTTGAAAAATTCTCATACGTGTTCCCTAACGTTAAGATAGTCAGAACGGACTAAACATACTTTTCAAACACTATCAGATAAATTAGGTAATCAATTATGTAATCAAAGATAGATTAAGGGTAGGTTTCGAGATTTTCTAACATTATATCGTTTATGACAAGTTTAAATTAATGTAGTATCTGGGTTTTAGGTATTTATGAAACTGGACTTTGTTGTAGTGAATATGTCTCTCAACTACACTCCTTATTCATCTTAAACATACAGGCTTAGTCAATTTCTATATATACTTAGAAATAATGTTTATTTGTATATATTTATATGTATTTAATGGATTTTTATGGTAAGAAAACATATAAATTAACAAATTATATAAAAATTATAATATTTATATAAAAAATTTTTAAAACATTAGTTAAAAGTATTTAAGTATTTTTTAAGTGTTTAATTATTATAAAATTAAATTAATATAAAAAAATAATTTGTTTAAATTATAAGTTAATTCATTATATTTTTTGTTGGTTTTTTGTGCCTGAAGACGATAGTTAAACTGTCAAAATATATCGTACAAAGAAGTTTTTATTGGCATTTTCTTTTAATTAAATCGATGCCAAATTTATTTAATTATTAATACAAAAAACATAGGAAAACTGAGTAAAACTATATTATGTTTAATTCCATAAAAAATACATTGTAATTCAGATGCAACATACATACACTAATCTGGTTGGACAAAGTCGGTTTAAAAACAATAATATAACAGTTTAACTGGAAATGTTTTTTGCGTTATAAGTTTTGTCTATTAAATCGGTTTAAATAGATTTTAAAATGTTTTGGCTGGAAAATATTTGCAAAAGAAAATATTTGAGACTGACACATACCTTTATTTTGCCAGTAATACATAGGTATTGTTACTTTATATGTTTTCTTACCAAAATATTCATTAAATACATATAGATATATGCAAATAAACATTATTTCTAAGCATAAATGTAAATTGACTAAGCTTGTATGTCTTCCATTTTGGTACCAAATACTCAAATATCTAATTAATAGTAGTAAAATTAGTAAGAACTTACTAAATGGCTATGTATTAACTAATATACATATGATATGTATGATTCGCTCAATACTGTATGAATAACGCTAGCAAAAAGAAAAGCGAGAATAGAAGGATAAGTCATAATAACTGCATGGTTTCATGAATAAAAAAATAAAATTCTTATTTTGTACAAATCGACAGCAAGATAAGTATTTCCACCAAGTATATAACATAATAGGATAGTTCTTGACAAAAGGAGAAATTAAGCTTCGAGTAGGACAAGTGAATAATGAAACTTATATATGTTAGTCAAACACAGGCCTTCTATCAGCAGCCTGTTGAATGGTAAGCAAACATATATTCAAACCCGCTTATATTCAGAGGGTCAATTATTTTTTTACAATAAAAAAACACGCTACCCCTTATATTTGGGATACCGCTTATAATAGGAAAAACACGGTATTTAACGATGGGAAATTAAAAAAATTCGGATGTATGTTTACATTTTAAAATAAATATTAAATATGTTGTCATCTGTCTATCTATATCGGAGGAAAATAAACATACCTAATAATAGTATTAGAGTTAATATCAAAAAACTAATTAAAAGTAAATATTTCATGAATTTGTTTATATGTATTACTTTAATTCTTCTCAACCTTCAAGATTTAATTTAAAAAAATTCTCGAAGTGTGATTTTTGAAAGGAATTACTGTTAAATTTAATATTTAAATAAGAAACTATTTTTATAATAACTTTTTCGGTGGTTAAGAAAAATGATTTTAGAAAACTTTAAAATTTTATCTATTCAAAGTCATGTTGTTTCTGGTTACGTTGGAAACAAGTGCTGCATTTTACCTTTGCAAGTTTGTTGAGAATATTAAATAGGTTTCCTATCATTTAAATATTAGATTTTAGGCAACGATGTTGATTTTATCAATTCGGTACAATTTTCTAATCATACAAGTCAGTCTTACGATACATTTTATGAAAACCAATTGACCATTTTAATTTCAGAATAT